>LYUA01001201.1:56428-66732 GCA_002093875.1 Calopteryx splendens | reverse complement strand
ATACACACATAAATAATTTTGTAGTGGAATATCGAAACATCATAACTTCATATCTGCATACAAAATACATCAAAACCATGTTTCATGATATAATTGGTAAGAGACGAAACCAATTATATCATGAAACCAATTACCAATTACCTCTTACCAATTATATTATGAAACTAGTCCTACCTTAATAAATTTCAATAGATCCTGATTTCTTGAACATGAACTTCCTCATAGTTAATCCTGAAACCATGGATTTCCTAGTAATTATCCCCATTTTATCTTATTTAAATGTCACGCTTATTGGTAACTCGTTTAGCATGCGTATTGTAGTATTTTATGTTTGGATATTTTAGTGCGCATATAGATGTTTTGGAATTTACATCCATCCTTGAAATATATAACCCCTCCGTTGGTCAACATCATTCGAGTAACTGATTTTGACTGCGGACGTCTGATGTGGAAACACTCCGTCCCTTACACCCTAGCGGTGGATTTCAGGTTATTTTTTAAGTGTAGATCCTTTCGTGCATGGCTTCCCCACTCATGTTTCCTTGCTCCAATTAAATGGCCTCCAGTTCCCCTTCCACCTTCCCCTGGAGATTTCACGGCCCAGTCTCCACTATACCTACGTCTCTCGAATCTCGTTCTTCCAAGCTCCCGTCCTTATTCCACTCTACCCTCCTTTTGTTTCCCCTTCATCACTCACCACGCGCTCAATATAATCCCTCTCTCTAAACCCACCCCTCACCTCCGACTCAACACGGTGCCATTTCTATGGTGCGCCCCTCGCTTACGTCCCGCCGCAGCGACCCGAAGCACAGTGATCCAGATTACTCATCTGACTGGGCTGAATTAACGCGGCAATAAAATTAAATCGCAAATGGATGATCAGATAATGGCAATTTTCGCAAGTGTAAAGTATTTTTTTCCCCAACCATTGCCTCGATAATCTTTAGGCCCTGATATGATGTAGTAAAATCCAAACTACGTCGGAATAAATGAATTTTTGCTATTGGAAAATTAATATTATTTCGTCATTCGTTTCGCCCCAATTCCATCACATCATGCATGCATCTTTATTGTTGCTTTGTTTTACAACATTATTTTTATTTCGTTTCATAAGTCGTTTTACGATTTAACTACTCCTCTGGAAACAATTTTTGAGATTTATTCTTTATGGTCATACTTTAGTAAAATAGCAATATGACGATATACGGTTATATGTCATTATTATATTATGAATCAATTATAGTTTAATTAACAACATTTCAAAACGCAGCGAAAATAGCCATAATGGAGGTTTTATTGTCCTGAGAAAAAAATGAGTTACATAAAAAGGTTGTTGTGCTACCGAAAGTTTCAGAATACATGTAAGTTCTTTTTTTATTCGGCAGCTAAATATTTTTAACCATACGTGACACGATAAAAAAACTGTATGTCGCGGGACACAGGCGATATTGAAAATTTCCACCCATAAATATAGTCGCGCCAATGGTGATGGTAAGCGTCCCTAAGATAATTTCTGTCTTTATGGCTCACTCTCTCTGTCTCCTTATTGACTTCCGAGTAAATTGATATCTCATTCAATTTTTCAACCCGGTTGCTAAATATTCATCATAGGAATAGAAAATATATGTATAGGTATACTAGAGTATATGGAGTATATACACATATCTAAATATAATAAATCATTATTAACGTCTTGGTATTAAATAAATATCGGCAATTACAGTTAACGATTTGTCGATGAAATATTGGCTGAAATTTGTGCAGCTATCATTGTAGGCATACGTTTAGTCGAGAAAACTTGTGCCGAGGTGAACGTGTCGAGCTCACATTGAGGAGATGAATCCTTATCCTCGCTATTACGCTAAAACTGGAATGGGAAGGTTTAGAGACGCGAAGACTTACGGCTAGATTAAGACTACTACAGAGATATCAATCAGGTAGCTTTTCCTCAGAATTTGAAGATAAAATTCAACCACCTCATTACAAAAGCAGGTTGGACAAATACCACAAAACGAGAGAAATAGACCGCCGAACAGATAGATTCAAGTATTTGTTTTTTCCTCGCACAGTTCAGGACTACGACAGAGATATAAGGGAAGCACCGTCATAATACTTAAACATTTAATTCACACAATCATCATCATGGCTGGTGTCCTAACACACGCCCCTGCGGTGGCTTGCGGGGTATTGCGTGGATGTAGATGTACTTGTGTTCGCCATGACGAAACTGAAACTGTCACTCACAAACACACGATCACTGATTTTTATAAATATAGAAGGCATCAGAAGGGCACGTGCGAGGGACTGCCGTGAAATACAGCATAATACAATGCAAGGGAGCAAGCCAGAGCGCACGCTCGACAGCCTCGGATGAGTGTACGAGAGAAAGAGAGTGGGAGACTAGGACCCGCTATACCTACCTATGCCTATAGTTTGGAGTTGGTTTTTCATGTCGTACCCGGGGCATTCACTTTCAAGGCTTTACTCCCCCTTTGAGAAATCAGAGCCACTCCGTAAGAAGTTTTCACTTCAAATATTAGCCGAGCATCATAAACATAAATAAATTAAAAAACTTTTCCTCTTCAACTGGTCTCAATCGCTTGAACAATTAATTGAATATGAGTTATTATCTATTATGAGAGACGTCTTCTGAATCGTCATTATGAAATATTCTTCTCATTATTACAACGAATGCAACACCTCTTCTGAGACCATTCTATTCAAAATGCCGTTATTTTTCTCCGACTTTACATTGTTTCCATCTGATGATATGAGCAGCAACAGCAAATACAGCAATTCCTTTTTATTCTTCTTAAAAAAAACTTCCTTGAATGTCCTTCTCTGGATTGCGTATTCAATAATGAATCAACATTGAGTAGAAATTAAAAAAGCTACATACAGGTTTTCCACTGGGTCAGGTTCTCGGATACCGACGTTTCGATGGATAGCTCCTCCATCTTCTTCAGTGTGGCAATGCTGGGACAATCCTATCCATGTTTTTATATGTGGGCGCCATGCCTCCGGCCGATGGCCGCTTACATGGATTTTATTTCATATATATATTGGCAGAATGGTTTTTTTAGAAAATTTGGATGGATAACTCCTCCATCGTCTTTAGTGTGGCAATGCTGGGACATAATTTTGGTCGACTTATATACTCAAGGGGTAAAGCCACCTCTGATTGGCTGTTGTTATTATTCCTCCTTGTTGCCTTGATTCCACCGTCCTCCATGATTGGCTGAGTGCATATCCAGTGTCTCGATTAAAATTTCTGAGATCCGAGTATCCGATAACCTGACCCAGTGGAAAGCCCGTGAATAATTCAACGATATCATACGCCGGGAAAGCACCAAATCCTACAAGCTACATACATTTTATCCGTGGTTATTGTGTAACTTTCAAGGCTCAGATATCGATTTGAAGACCACTTGAGGTTACTTTTAGAATACAAAGACCGATCCTGGTCTCGATCGATCCCACTAATGGAAGAAGAGACAGAAAATTTATTTAAAAAATTAAGTTCCCACCACGTTCGATGCCTCTCCCTGGTTTGGAATCTCCACCAATGGAACTCCTCCCTTTTAAGAAATCTTTCCTGAATTGCCTTTTTTCCTTCCTTTCTTCACTGCATCCTCGTTCCCCTGATTCCATTTTAAGCCCATAGTAAAAACTTAGAGATTTTTCTGCTCAGCATAGGTAGGTACTCATTCATTTAAAATGAATAATTTTATAATAAGGAAAACAGGCGTTTGAGCTGCTTTTCGCACATTCTCCAAAGACTTATAAGTTCTCTTATGTTTTTCGGAGTGGCAGCACAAATGAAATAATTTCGTATCTATAAAGCGTTGAGCAGGGAAAGGAACTGACCCATAACTTGCCCTTATGCGTGAACACGCCGTTGGACTTAGCATTGGATGAGCTGTACCCTCACCTAACAAACCAACATTCGGGTTGATTACTGTGATTTTCGTAGGTCGTCAAACGTGCTGCATACCTTAATTTTTCAGTGTCAGAGCAAGATTGTTCTTATCCAAAACCCCCTTTATCTGCTGAATCGAGTTTTTATGTTATGGCTTCGATTTTATGAAACCCATCACGTGTTAATTCCTGTGATTTTGTTTTTTCAAAGCGTAAATGACATGGGTAAAGTATCTAGACGATGCTCTCGTTTCCCGACACACAATTAATTGATGACTTTTACGACGAGCTCCCACGAAGTTACTAAGCGCACTCATTTCCAGAGGAATGAGGGAAATTACAAACAGAGTGGGTTGCTCCATTCTTTTTTGCTTAATCTTTGCCGGCATGTGCTTGGGCCAGAGGTACCCTCATAAACCAGTGACCACCAAACATTACCCTTAAGTTTGGCTGTCACCGAATCCCTTCATGCTCCCCTCATAAAACGACTTCTAAAATGTTCATTTCTCTGTCCTGTTCATTCTCCTGTCTGAAACATGCGTTAGTCTTAGGTTTGCCTACGTCAGTATCTCTAACTACTCCTACCCATTCTAAACTGCACCCATTAAAATTAAATACCCTTTATCCATTCACTTTCAAGCACCTAGGAAGTAAAACTACCGCAGATTATGTTACATATCTACTGCGATTTGCGAAGTGAATAGTGAACATATGTTTTTTAGCTACATGCATTTTCATCTGCGTTTTAATGTCATGTGCGTCCAATACGCTATGTGAATCCTTCTCAGGTTTCCTTTCGCGTCCAGTGTTTTCCTTTTCCCTCCTCTTTATGTCCCTCCCTCTAAATATATCATTGTTTTAGTGTTAACCACACTGTAATTATCCATACTCCTCATGTTTTCTAAAACATCGCAATTAAGAATTTGAAGAAATTTACGAAAATGTCAGTTTCACTCAGTGTTTTCCAACGTTCTTTCCACGATTGCAGAATACCTACTTATGCCATTAAAGCTGCATTTTCTGTGGCTGCTCGTTTTTGAGGCTTTTACCTATTAGTTTTGCACACCACCATGATTATTACATGATTTTGCATGATTACTACATACAGAACTTAAAACTATGAAACTTTCATTGAGTATTATGGTGTTTTTTTCAGTTAAACTTAAAAATATTATCTTTTCGTAAATGCAACATAGTGTGTGAGCATTGTCGAACAAAAATACTGCGATTAACACGTATCTCTTTTTAATCATGAAATGATTTGCATACCTTTATAAGAAATATCAGTGGTAAAAACATTTTTGAATGTTGAACAAGAAACTCAAGACTGTTGTCATCTACATGATCCCTATCTACGTCTAACCGTTCAAACTGCCACGAGGGCGCGGGTCAGGGGGTGTTAGGTCACCATACATTAGAGAAATTGATCATTGGCATTTCGCAGCGTTTAATTTTTTTGAAGTCCGAATTGTCGTGTACATATTTCCTACTACTGTGACAGCGAATCGTGTGAGGGAATAAGGTTTCCTTGATTCGGTTTTTACGGCAGTCAATTCCCCTTTACCTCATGCGGTTTATGTAGTACGGGGCTAAAAATATTCTGTCTTTGCTGGAATGAAAATCAAATTAATTGTATTTACGCATTAGATGGTATGAGTCGCGCATCATGCTTCTAGTGGTCCTCAACTCAAGCTAACCAATTACAATGTGACGCCCCCTGCTCGGTTACACAGATACCTCACGAAACGGGACACTTTTCTCTGATTTCACTTCACATCCAAAATAATAACTATCTGCACGGTATTCGAAAAATCCTCGATGTATATTCATTGTGAAGCCTGTTTAACATGAAATAACACCACAGTAAATAACACCACAATAATTAACACCAAAAAATAGGCTGGAGGACTAAGTTGCGTCCAATCGCAATAGTGAAATCCCACCTTTATTTGCTATCATTGTTTGATTGATGAATTTAGTAATTACTAGCAGAAGAGTTAATTGGAGGAACATTAAGCTGCCCTTATAATTTTACGAAAATTTGAGAATGCTTGTTGAAATTTCTCATGCGCGTAAATTTTTTTTTTATGAAGACGCATTATTTGGAAGTGCATAATTTGATTCGGCAAACCTACTCATTTTAGCTCCAGCCCTCCATCCGTCACTCATTCCCATACCGAAATACCATCATATCCTCCCGTCTGTTTACATTAGGGCGATCGGATTCCCTTTATGTACCTAGGTATTATATATATCAAGCCACTGCAAGGGCGAATACCTATTTGGGTTACGGCACCCTCTTCAAAAATGTTTCCAAAATACTCCCACCGCGCATAAAGCGAGGAAAATCCAACTCTCAATGATGCATCCCCTCTCCTCTCACATCTTGGAAAGAGAAATCGAAAGGCGACAACCGAGGAGGGAAATTCCAGGCAGGGCCGAGAGCGGAGCAAAAGGATTAATTCACTTCCACGCTACCTGGCACGAAAACGCTTTTAAAAATCCTTTTCACGCGGCATTCCGGAAGAAAAGATAAATCTCGAAGGGTCATTCATGGGTATTTCATGAACGGATCTTGGCTATCTCCGAACTAATAGGACGATTCACGCGATTCGGGGCTCTTGAGAGCATGGATACAACAACGGGAGCCGATAAAAAAAAATATATATATATATGTAAGGGTGTGAGACATTTGAAAAGGAGTTTCGAGATGGGCGCGTCCCCCGTGTCGCGAAAGAGTAACCCACCCCCCCGCGCCCCTCCAAACCCCGTGGAGGCTATATCGAGGAGGCGAATGAGTATGTGAGAGAAGGGGGACGAGTCGAGACAAAGATCCGGGTATCAAAGTCGTTGGGAGAAGGACGATGGGAGGGCCAAAAGAGTGAATGAAAAGCAAGCAGATTAAAATCGTTGAAACGAGGCAGGCAGTTAGGACGGAGTGGGTTCGGGAAGAGTTTTCCGTGGTGACGGCCTAACGCCTCGTTTTGATTTCCAGGGACGCCGGATTGCATTTCCACCCCGATTCTATATGCAGACCCTACTACCATGCGACAAGCTTCGAACTCCACAAGGGCCACACCACCATATGCCACGGTAGAAAAATCTTCCCATTACTACGATCGTCTCCTTTCTTACAGTTAGTGCAGGCAAATGCAGCTGCCGGAATTGTCACCATTTCACTCATACCCAGTTTCAGAGTTCTCCCTTGCCCAAATTATTTGTATTAATGTAGTCGGTAGAAAAATTGAATAAAACTCTCAAGAACTCTGTAAAGCGACCTCCATTATTTGGTATATGTTATAGGGGGATTTTGTAGAGTAAAGAATTTCTTGAACTCAAAAGTTTTCTTGGGTCTTCAACCAGGCCAGGCGTTTCTACCAATCCTGCCAACGACCAGGAATTGAGAAAAACTCGAGAAGACTTCATGCACAGAATGTTCCCGGGATAAACCAATTTCTTCTTCACTGAATTTACCGGATATTCAGGATTTAGCGGCAAATACGCAAAGCTAAATGAAGGCATTTGCTCCGTGAGGTGAAAACTATTAAATCCGTTGGTCCTCCCTTCGAAATTTTTGAAAAATTTTAACTTAATGGATTAAGTTAACTTATTAACTTATTATGGAACATGGCATGGAACGATATAATCAAAATGAATCGTTTTCTATTGCTTCGCTACAAATCCATATAAACTTCCTGAATGAAAGAGGAGCGGCACACGTCGATTTGCGGCGAACAGACTGACAGGACGAGGATGGCTTGCCCCTCTCATTGCATCATTCTCCTCAGTGACAGTTGTGGCTACTGCTAAACTCCACATCTTCCCCACTTTTGAATGTTTTTGGTATCCCATTGAGTGCTTTTCGGGCTAAATTAGCGCTTCAGTTAAGGATGCCTCAAAACACACTTGGCGATGTTTTATTATTCCATAGCTCAATTCTGCTTTATTCCAAAATAACTTGTTAAAGATACCACGATTTAAGACTAAATTTTACCTATTTCAATAAACAACTCAAACACGATTTTATTTTTTGAAAGTGATACGGAATATATTATTTCTTGCATGATAAGTTGAGAGAGATTGATTGAGGAACAGTTACACTTCAGGAATAATTTTCCATCAAACATTTCGTGCGCATAAAAGTAGGAAACACATTCGACAATTTTAAAATCCCAGATATGAAAACATATGGAATAGAACAATAATCAATATCATTAATGGCTGGTGACTTAACAACCCCCTTCAACGCCCCCTCACAGCGGCTTTCAGGGTAGTAGGTTTATGTAGATGTAGAAGAATATTTTTGATGTAAAAGAATATTTTTTCAACAAAAGTTGTACTGGATGGCATTTAAGTGATATCACTGAAAACGTAAGCAATCAAAGATATGAATGATTTGCAATGAGATAAAAAAATAATTTAACCCTTATTTAGTATCAGATTTAATCGAAAGAACTGAGCTGAAAAGAACCCTATTTTTCAAAATTTCGATTTTAATCTCTTAACCTCAACATAAATTCATCCTTTGTTTCTTCCTATCTAATTTTTTTTAAACATCCAAATTTTTAAAATCATCGGGACATAAACTTACGGTAATCAAACGTTTCGGACAACGTCCCATATATAAGGACAACATAACTGCTCCTCTCCAGAACACCTATGTGATTGGTATTAAGGGAAAATAAAGTGTACGTAAAAGCAAGATTAAAATAAAAACACCATATAAGTGGACAAAGGTTTTCCTTGCACCACAAAATAAATTTTTCAAGCCCTTCAGAAGACGGGTTTCTTGTCAAAATCATCTGGTATGCGGGCGGGACCGAGAGCCGGAGTTCCATGGACAAATGCGTTCGAGCCGGTGTAGTTTGACTTCAGTCGCCTCATGAGTGTCTACATATGAGGCAGACTTGGCCGCGTAAAGAAGAGGAACTTGAGAAAGAAAGCCAACGTCAATCTGCCTTGCCTTTTTAGCATCAGTCTAGTTAGATGAGCAACACAGCCCAACGCCTCGTGTCCTGGTAGTGGAGGAGACATTTAGAGTGCTCTACCCCGACTTATAGGCAATATAGTGATACTATAGCAGAAGGAGCACGAATGTATACCAGAAATTGTGCGGGATGTTGGATGCCACATAAAATTTCGAGCATAGGATATGCCATAACATACCTACGTGATTTGATATAAATAAAACGATATGGCAGGACATCACACTACATGACGACAAAGTAATTCTGAAACGAGAAAAAAATGAAAACTTTTGGAATGGCGCAGAGATGTAATAAAAGATCTAGCCTTAATCATTTATCAGAATTATTTATAATAGAATGTTATAAAAATAAAAATCTTGCGTCCAAAAGCTGAAACAAGAAAACTAAATACATTAGTCCTTATTGAGAAATATTTCTGTAAAACCCTGCTTCCGAGAGGCCATTCACCGGGTTACAACGCAACTGTTCTGTTTAAACCACTGGAAAAAGCAATTATAGACATTCCCCAGAATGAAGACTGAGATGCTAATTACTCATATACCAATTTTGTGATCATATGTGCAAAATAAGTATCGGATGCCGATTTACATTTTTTTTTATTTGTTTGGCTCAAACGAATTTAAATTAGCTTTCCAAATAATAGTTTTGAAATTTTTTCTAAGAGCTACTTCAGGGGGTGAAAAAAATATGTCTTCAAAAAATCTGGCCGAAATCCGAATGGGATACCTACGCAAAATAATGAAGGAATTTGAGACGCGCTTGACGCGGTTTTATGAGTAGTTTTTTTAAGTAAGTCGGTAGGTTAAAACCTCGGCTACTGAGGTGGTGAGTAAGGATTCGAAAGGGGTGAGAGCCAAAATAATTGGTAAGTGTTATACACATCTAAGAGTTCTAGGTGGGAAGAGTTTGCAATTTAAGAAAGAGTTGGATAATTGGATTTATTTTTTTTAATTAAGAAGAAGCTTTTAGCCTTTCTAAGATAATTAATCGAAAAATTCTTCATAATAAACGTTGTTATTCCCTATACTTGTGGCCATATGCTAAAAAAGTAGTTTGGTAAACGGGAAAAATAGTTAGAGGGAATAATTAAAGAGTGCAAGATTATTGCAGGAATTCAATAGTCAGTGTGGGACCAGGAAAACATTATAATTTGGCAGGATTAACGCATGACAGACAGGAACACGTTAATAGTGGAAATAGGCAAACCGAAATGGTGTTTATACCGGCTGTTGGTCTAGGTAGAAATCTAAAGGGCCATAATACCCCAGCTTTCGCGGAAAGTTATTAGAGAAACCTATAAAAAAAAACATTTCCCTGTGGAAGAGAGTGGCGCGTCACGGCAATAAAATATGTTAATTCCGGAGGGGGGATATAAATTCGGGGGAAGAAAGAAAGGGA
>LYUA01001201.1:35640-45919 GCA_002093875.1 Calopteryx splendens | reverse complement strand
CTTTCCCTGTACCGCCTGTGATTTCCAAGGATGACCTGGTACCCGAAAAAGGTACACAGCTTAATTGAAGCAGAGGGTGCCAAGAGGCATCACCGGCAATCGAACCCCGGCCCTCTGGTCAGTAGTCCAGCGCTCTAACCACTGGGCTACCCCTCCCCTTTTCTTATTTGATGCTAAACCAAAATTCAGGAAGTAACCATTTAATTATTAAATGTTATTTTCAATGTGGAATCTAAAACCAATCCAAAGGTCTTTCCTACACTTTGAGTGGATCTTTACCCATGCGTGTTATTTTAACATAACGCAAATGTCATTTGGAAAATATTTGTTCACTGAGATATGCAGATCATCCAGATATTGACACTTTCCCTTATCCAGTTCTAAAAAACATATTAATTAATATCACCACCAGTTTTGTCAACAAAAGTATTTAATTATCGAATTTCTTCTTACTCTGATGAAAATAACCGATAAAAATTATTTAAGGAATGCGATAAAGATATATCGCAATTATTTATGCCCTCTGCAGGTACCTTCAGATACTTCAAGGTCCTTCAGAAACCTTTACCAACGTATTCTATGCTTCAACTCATACATCCCCTAAAGCGTTAAAAATGACATAAGATGAAAAAGTCCTAGTTTCCAGAAAATATTTACTAAATACTAGCAAATCTCTTTAAATCCCAACACAACTTTCTGGAATTTAAGAACCAGGAAAACCCCTTAGTCTGAAAGTCGAACTTCTTTAGTCGATTCTGCTTCAACCTCGTTTCATGTATTAGGTGATGGTCCTTTTCGCCGTTCACAGATACTCTATCCTGATTTCGTGAACCCCGGGAAAAGGGTCTCGGGGAACCCCAGGGGTCCGCGGACCACATATTGAGAAACTCTGCTCTAAACCATTCAATTTAACGAACACTTTTAACAAGAAGGCCGATGAGGTGTTCATTATCTCATCGTTTCGCGGTCCTGGTTGATTGAGTGCAATAAAACTTTTTATGTTAAACAATTAATGAGAACGTATTTGTGGTTCTACTTCGAGAGATAAATTGCCCAAAAGTAATTTAAAATAGTTTTTCGATCAAGAGGGCGCTGAAAAAAGTTCTTACAAGATCTTATATCTTTAATTCATTACATAACAAAGGAATACTAAATTACGGTTATAAAAGATCGAGATGAGAAGAAAATGGTGGGAAGGCAGCGAATGGGGAAGTTGAAAATTGGGATGAAAAAAAAGAGTGATAAGGGGGTGGGCAAGTGTCACGGGTAAGACACAGACGTGAACCTCGACCTATCGCTGACGCACGTCCGTTCCTCCGCATTTCCCTCCTTTAATCCCGCTTGAGGAGGCAAGGGTGGGGAGGGTAGAAATTCAGCGATGTTCGCAAAAGAAACACTTCTTTAATTGACACAAAAACAGGACAAGTATATGGGTTGGACCAGAGGGCCGGGAGGAGTTGGACCTTTTTTTTGTAGAAAAAGAAGAAGGCGCAGGCAGCCTTTTACAAAGCCATCACTTGATGAGGAGGAGTAAAGCTGAGAAGAAAATAACTGGTGGGCTCAGCAATTCATAAGAAAGAGAGAGGAGAAGAGCGGATTCCGTGGACCCAAGCAGTTTACTTAATAGAGGTGGAGATGCAATTTACGTACTACCAAACAGACTTTTACTACCATAATAAGTGTCCTTTATCTAGTTTGAAATATACAGACTCCCCGAACTTACAATTTTGCTTACTTCAGTTGCATGGCACTATGCATTGGAACTAGACTATAAAGGGCATTATCGAACTCGACATTTCGAAGGTTAAAAAAGGGCGATCAAATTCATATTTACTCCTAATAGGTGTATCCGACATAATGCTGTTGTTTTTTAGCTTCGACTCAACCGTTTTGATTGGCGTTAAATTAAATTTTCCATAAGAATGTTTAAGGCTTGGGCCAAAAAGTTGTGAGTTTTAAGGGAAAGGTGAGTTTAAACTTTCGTGAAATAGCATTATAAATAATTATTATTTCTAGTCTATAAATTTCAACTGTTATAAATGATGATTTCATATGTATATAAAGGATGATTTTTTAAAATCGACGAAACGGATGGATTCATTTCATTCTGACATCCCGACAGTCATTTTCAATATTCATCGATAGGAAAATCACGTCATATGTATATTTGTAGAATCTATTAGTATTTGAACCACTTTGTGGAAATGTAAATAATATTTCTGATTATGTAATTCTGTTATATTTGCAACTGATATCCAAAAAACAGCGACTGAGATACCCGATTTATGGCAAATAAAATTAAAATGATACAGTTCTGAAGAGCGCAGAAGTATCTCGTGTTTTTCCCATTTCGTGTATTCATTTAATGAAGAATATACCATCTACATAATCCTTCATTATCTTATAAGTTGCCAAATCCTTAGAACAAAGTGAGTAGCCTGTGTCATC
This sequence comes from Calopteryx splendens, assembly GCA_002093875.1. Classification (NCBI taxonomy): domain Eukaryota; kingdom Metazoa; phylum Arthropoda; class Insecta; order Odonata; family Calopterygidae; genus Calopteryx; species Calopteryx splendens. The sequence continues at coordinate 43,471 of LYUA01001201.1, read as the reverse complement.
TTTATTTCCATATACGACTGGTGCAAGCAATTTGTTACGATGAATAGTAATTTTCCAGGAATGTTGGCAATAATTAAATATTTATATTGATCTTACTTATTAAAAAATTATGACAGTTACATAAAATATAGTAAGTAATTTGAATATATAATTTTCATCAAACCTTTGTCATTTTTGGACATAATGCCATGCAATGGAAATACTTTTATTCCGTTTACTGGAGAGAGGTAAATGTAAGAAAACTAACGCGTACCCTGTCGTGGACGAAATAAAAAATATACTCAAAATAAAGACGAATTAATCACAGTGAAAGGAAAATATAATATTACGGCCATTCCGTAGTCTCCTTACACCAAGCTATAGGAACCACCGCAGCCATTCAAGCAAATTTAATACATGAAAAAAAGAGAAATTAAGATCTGCGGTGATACGATCATTACTGAGGGCCCGTGTGAATTTTAATGTGTCATTTCTTTAACGAGGTAACTACTGTGAGAGGCACATCAAAGTCCTTTAGTAAAGGTTCTATGATACAAATACTACCTCTTTGCAGTACATGAGGAAGATAAAAAGCCTATGCAGTTATTGTCTGACAAGCACTCCCCACTCGATTCATTGCAGCATCTCTCTAAAATGATAAATCATAATCGTAGGAAAAACAACTCCCTGGTTTCCAATTACTAAAATTTCTTATTTGTAAGTGAATAAAAATTATATTTCCGAGTGCCTCCTATTCGAATAATGCTAAAAATTAATTTTTCCTTTTGGTGTGACCATTTGGCTTCGAGTTCAACGCGGAACCGGAAACTCAATAAGTTGGGCAACAAGCTTCTGGATATTTTAGTGAGAAAGAAGCACTAATTACTTTAAAAATCAAGAAACAGGAGTGAAGCACGGTGGCAGAGTAATTGTGAGCCACAGAGAAACGCAAAAAGAGCTCGTTACAGAAACTTGTTATGGAAAAAAAACGTTGAATGTGAAAAGGACATCGAGGCATGCAGTTGACAGTGGTATGATATTTATTTGATAAATTGGGTTTCCCCATGGGGCGTTATTGAGGAAGAGGAGGTTGTATACAATCTTGAGAATAGCCTAATGTGAACTGAGTAATGGAAATACGAGAGAAGAACACTCTTAGTTTAAAGTGGGTACCGATAATTGGACATCACCATGGCTTTTCTATACTAAGTACTGACGCAATATCGTTCTCAAAAGAGGACGAAAGATCCTAAAAAGAAGTTGACCTTTCTTTAATGTTGCGCTGACTTAACTTTTTTTATTTTTACGTTTGCACTCTTAAGAGGCATGTTTATATTCTCATTATCATTGTCAAATATGTCACAAAAGACGTAATTGTATCTCTTGTGTATACACCTACAAAAAGGAGAGTGCTTAATGATAAGATTATTAGCTTAAAAGATAATCTTTGCCACATTATATCCAATTATTTTATTTTCAGATCGTATATTACTGCACTTTTCAGTTTGTAGCCACACTGAATGCAAAATAAAAATATGCAAAGATAATATATAAAGCTTCCCACTTTTAAAAAGATATTTAAATTACTATTTACTGTCCAATTAATTCATTGATATACCGAGTTACCGTTCCTCTCTCAGGATCGTTTCCCTATGGGATAAGTGATAACTATCACAAATAGGGGTAAATATAAATTCAACTATAATTATAAACACATTTATATACGAACAAATAAGTATTGGTAGTCATTATAATTTAGTTTTTAGCATTTCGTTTAGAATAATAAAAGTGAAAAATATTGGAAACAATTTTATTTTATAATTTTCTATTTTTTCACTCAAAAAGTCTTGATACAGTTATTAAAATAAAAACAAAAAAATAGTTTTAATTAGTCCACCTAAAAAATATACGGAATTTTTTGATGCCTAATTTTTGTCAAGTTTTCATTCCATTGATTTATTGTAACTGACGAAACAAAAACTTTGATGACGACACTAAAATTTTATTTGAGTTGAATGTTGAGGTATTTGTTCTTATAGCTTGTATAATTTTCAATCTTTTTTCTTCAATATTTTACGCGTTTGGGAGCACGAGGTTTTGTGTCACTCTCATTCTCTCATTGCGTTCTTACTCACGGTTGTTTACAAATCACAAATTAAAATAAAGCCAATTAAAAAAATGTTGAAGATAAAATCCCCTCCCAATGAGCCTAATGATTCAAGAGTTTGACAGAGAAACCTCATTATGATGAAAAACGTTGCTTTAGGGATACCTATGGCATGATTAGTGTCAGAGGTTAAAGGGGCTTCATCACGACCTTATTTTTATAAAACAGATAAAATACTATTCACCAAAAAAAGCTCTTCAATGGCCTTTTCCTCTGAATCCATGAAGGATAGCTTGGTTAAATTCGCATGTCAATTTAAAAAGTGTTCTGTATCTCATCTAACATATCTTGAACCTCCCACAGCCATATTTACTGCATAGCAAGAGGGTGTGGTGCCCGGAGTCGACAGGAATAGTGTTAGAAAATCCAAAACCTATTTTCAGTCATCAACGGTGATCATCAGCGGAGAGTTCTGTGCGGAAGATCCGGCTCGGGAAGAACACTGTGGTGTCACACTGTCCGAGGTCAAGTCAATCACTTCACTTTCGGAGATCACACCTTCTTCTGATACTATAAGCCAACAAGCTCGCCTCATTCTTAGATTTACAGCGCACTCTACTGAAGTGGTTTCCCACCCTCCAGACTGGAGGGTGAGGGAGGGTTTTCTGGAGGGTAGGAGGTTCTGGTTTCAGTGCGTGATTGCAATTTTAGGAGCATTGCGACCAGATACCACAGTGTATCTGAAAAAAGAAATTCACTACTGCCAAAAGTTTACAAATATTTTACGAAATATAGAGATGTTGCTTGAACTACCTATGCGATAAGTGTGCGGAAAACATGTACGGGCGTTTCACACGAGGATGAAGTCAAACATAGTGACTGTATTTGGAGTTCCCTACGTGGACGAGAAACGCGGATGGGCGAGTCAGTGGGTTTCGTCCGAGTTGGGATGAAATTGGTCAGATTGGGCTGTAATTTATTTGCGCCGGCCGCACAAGTGCGTGCTACGAAATCGAATTATTTCCTAAACTGCAAGAGAGAGGCCTTCACAGTTGAAATGTAAAGCAGCGGTGTACAGAAATTGCTACATCGTTGATATGGAGTGGATAGGTTTTTTCAAAAGATACATAAAGAGGCCAAAAATACTTCTACATTTATTTAATTCTCCGAGAGTCGCTACAAGGATATGAAGCAAAGGTGTTGGGAGACCAGCCGTGAATAAAATGAAAGGTACAAGATGGTCCTAAAAAAGGGGGACATGAATAAACTTGTTATCCTAACATTTTTCCTCTCCTTTTTTTGTGGTCGTATGCAGGAAAACAATTTCTTTTGTCTACTGTTCGACAGGACCTTTCCTTGATTTTATCATGATTGTCAGACTTGCCCATGTAGTGTTGGGGGTTGGATTAATATTGTCACCAGCAAAATCACAAGATTGATATTTTTTTAATGAGTTAAATCCAACGTTGAGTCTCCGAATCACTAGTGATTGCCATCCCAAATCACGTACTTCATAAGTGACGCCCTGGGTTCTCTCATAACAGTTTCAACTACCAGGGTTTCTTTCCTACGCATCATGTATAATTCTCGGATCAATGCTTTTGAGGTGGGCTCCATTTACCAACAGAAAATTCAATATTTGGTCTAACTAACGAGAATTATCATCTCTCTTTCACTTTTTCCTCAGCACATTTTCCGACTATGTTTCCCAAACCCACAATGCTATCGGTCCCGCGTTTATTACATACGCATGAGTTTCTCCAAGCAAGGTCCGCGTTAGTGGTGACGCCCAAATACCTCGCAAGGTCAGCGGTGTAAATTGATACAACACCTTTTGTGTAAGTACCTATAGATTTGTTCGTCTATTGTCCTTTTCGGAAAGTGCATACCCGTATACTGCTAGACATAAAATTCCAAACCCCATTCTGCACACCACTTGTGACTGCGAAATAAATTGCGTGAACATGTTTTACTGTCAGTGCGCCACGTTATTTCACCATAAATGACGGGAAGCATACTAAAGTGGTTTTTTGTTTCCTGGCTGATGTATTTTATGTATTTAAGGAGCAGTAAAGATACTGTAATTCCAACCTGAGGGGAGGCAGAAATTGTACACCGCCGGATCTCGAGTGCTCTAATACTATGTGTTCGACCGGTAAGAAAATTCTGGATACAAATTAATTATACTTTAATATTTTTCTGTCTTTTGGTACATACATGAGCTTGGCGTGTAGGGCCTTATCGAAAATTTGGATTTTTAGTAAAAAATGTTGGGTACATCAGCCATTTATTTTTTCATGGCTATATAATTTCGTGGATAAAAAGGCCCAGTTATGTTTTGCATAATGTTTTTTGTCTAAAGCCATGTTGGTTGTTACATATAAAACTTTTAATAAGTATCGTTGTTGAGGAATGTAACGGCGTTACTTAAAATGATGTGCTCCAGCATTTTATAGGACAGAGAGGCTAGCGAGATTAGTCGGTAGATACAGGGGTCAAGTATATTTTCTTCTTTGAATATAGGGATAATGTTAGCACTCTTTCAATCCTGGGTAACAATGGATTTAGAAATCAACTAGGAAATTTATTTTACGAGGAACGATGATAATTCTTGGGCGACGTCTTTGAGTATCTTTTGCCAGCATCTCCACTGGCCCAGGGGGTTGTTTGTTTTCATTGTTTTTGAAGAAGTTGTTTAGTTATCCCATTACTCGACATCATGATGTTTGTCACTTGCGTGTGAGCGACGAGGGTTATAAAATTTGGTCCGTTTAAATAAGCAGCATAGGTAGATATAGATCACTGTGGATAAGGTTTTGTAAAGTATTGGCTTTTTTTACGATCTGAGACTATATCACCATTGAATTTTCTTGAGAGAGTCCACAGCTTCTCGTTTTCCCGGTATTACCCATGTCGTAGGTCCAAAAAGTCTTTGGGTCTTCAGTAAGATATTCAGAGAGTAATTTCCTTTTAAAGTTACGTAGTACTGATCGCACGATTCTTTTTGTACTTTTCTCATATGTCAGGTAATTTTCATGAGCTTGATGTCTACGAATAGCTTCCCCAGACTTTAATGTGCACTAGAATCATTCTTTTCTCTTTCTCCACATGGTAACTTTTAGGGTTTCTATCTATCTTGAGGCTACGAGCACCATAGAAATTGCCATTGTAACTGTGGGTGAAGTTTTAAATTTTGCAATCTCTCTAGTTAGATTTCAACGTCTTAATAGGATGACTTGTTTCGTGGACGTTTTAAACATTTCGCGGAATTGACGAACGATTGAAAGAAGCCTGAATGGGGAGAAATTATGTTATTTAGCTGAGAAGCTTTGCTTTGCACGGTAATGGCTCGTATATTAACTACTTTTAAAATAAATGATAATATACTGCAATTTCACAAAAAAAGCAGAAGAATAAAAAAAGATCATGCAATGGCTAAATGAGATTTTTTTACTCAACGGACTGGACTTAACTGGAAATAACGTGGATTACTCTAAATAAATATTGTTCTTTAGAAAAAAAAACCTTTCAGAAATAATTTAAAGTTATTATGAGTTTCGGAAAAACAGATTTATGTGAGTGATGGCATAAAAAATACAAATATTTCCGAACAGGAAAACGAATATCATTTTGAGTATCCACCATTACCTTGAACAGATAGAGCATGCCACAGAGAAACTGACGATAAACCTGAGCAACGTCTCTAAAATCGAAATCAACCGACGCCTGAAATGATCGACCGGGATAACAATTTTAATGAAAAGTAATTCATTAAAGTAAGAGATTCCCCAAAGAGTTCAGTTTGTTACATGTGCTACACATCAGATGTGACTGACAATTTTATTAGCGGGTTAAAAGCATATATCCTGACACCGACCTGGAGCTCGTTTCCCAGCAGGAACTGACTGTTTCCTTGCTGCTTTCCTCCAAAACAACACGTTAAGGGAAAATAAAGATTTCCATTTTTTTATTACAGTTTGAGAATATTCCCAAATTAACCGTCTTCCCCCTGGTGGAGCAGCGGAATTCAGTAAACAACACTTCGATTGAGACAGCCCTCTCTTTCAAAGCAACCCTGAAGCTTGGATTTGTAGCCCGGAGCATCAAGGAGATCGGATGCAGCTGGAGTAGCGCTTTTTGCCATTCAGTGGCCTCCCAAGTGGGCTCATATCTCCGCAATGTCCCTCACTTTCTTCTCCTTCCACGCCTGTGTCGGAATCCCGGGTCTTATCCCCCTCCCGGCGTTACGGACGGCAGTCTCGATCACAGAGGAAAATGACTTCGGAACATACGAGCACGCGTTTCCCGATGCCGTTCATCAAAAACCATTCTGTCAAAGACACCTTAATACGTGAACCCTCGTGTCAATGGGGAAATATGAACCGTGGAGGCATTGCATGCAGGCACCGATCAGACGTGCGGTGCAATATTCGCTGACGTCACAGGCTGTGCGCAGGCAAACCAGCAGACGTACGGAGAATATCACTCACGAAATTCCGAAGCCCATTTAAAACATCTTTCTTTTTGACCCTGCAGAGATTTTTTTTGATTCAGAAGTAGCATTAGACATATCGGGGAGAGACTTCTCTGAATTCAAAACAGAGGGTCTATAGATACTTTCTAAGGTATGACGGAAGGTAAAGAGGAGTTACAAAAAAGCTTTATGTACTTCAGCAAATTGATCAGAGCGAAGAAGCAGAAGAGAAAACATAATAGAGCGAAGGATAAAGATAAGGGTATAAATAGAATGGTTATGGAGCTATGCATAATTATAAAAAGACAATCAGTCTCAGCTTACTGTCATTCAGGCGATGTGAGTCTTAATAATTAGGTCTCAACAAGTCATCACACACCGTAGTTGAGGAGAAAATGTCGAGCCTTGCAAACACTTCTGCTGTAGAGAGATATACTGTTTCAAAAATTTTCAAAGAAAGATACGATGATGAATGGTAGAATGGTATTGAATGAAAAAGAATAAGGAACACTGATGTATGAATGAAGAATAATCATCACTGCGAAATTTATCCAAGATACCAACTACAACTAATCGGCCTTACCATAACTTTGCCTCACAATCTATCTGTCCACTAAGTGTGTGCACTCTTATAAGGGAAGGTAGTGGATTTAAATTATATGTACTCGTTTCATTAAAAAAATTATTGTAAGAATCAGCAAGAAACCACGGTATTTTTTCTAGTCAGATAGGATTAATTCCGCGCCAAAATATCACCTGAACGACAAAGATGCCAATAATCACCCTAAGGGGGCTAACATTTTAAAGGTGGTGATGCTAGTAAAAGTTAAATAGCTATGACAAAATTGTTGTATATAGAGATAAAATGATAAATTCCTGATCGGTCCTTCGTTGCGATACACTTATCTATCTGCTTAAATCTCATTATGTGTCTTACCGACATTATTATCAGGAAGTAATTTCCCTTGATAAGGTCTTCGGTGCCTAAAGATGGAAATGCGGATTTTATCTTGGATTTACTGATCGAATTTCCCTTCCTGCTTCTTTTATGCTCCATGCCCCCGTTTTCATCACAGTTTTCTCCGGGTGTGAGCAAGCTAGACCTTTGGATCGTCTCAAAATAATACGTTACGGAAGCCCACCTCCATCCATTTCTTTTTTTTTAATAAACCCCCGAGCATTAATTTGCTGGCTTAAAAAAAAATATCTGGCTACGAGGGAGCTCGGCGGTTCCCATAGCATTTATTTCTCTCTCTCTCGCTCTGCGGGGG
>LYUA01001201.1:0-27755 GCA_002093875.1 Calopteryx splendens | reverse complement strand
ATATATATATATATATATTTATATATATATATTTATATATATATATATATAAACACACACACAAATGTGTGTGTTGGTTCTTGTATGCAAAGATTTGCACTCAATCGACGAGAGGGTTGGGGACAGATCGAATGATGGTCGGGGAACCGCCCTTGAGTTGCCGATATTCCACTGTTGAGGGAGAAGGGGAGGGGTGTGGAATGAAAAGGGGGGAGAAACAAAAGTTTTATGTACACTTGTGCCGCGCATGCGCGGGAGAAAGGGCGGATGCACCTGCTTCGTCGTCATCCCATTCACATTTCCACTCCCCCCACCGGTTGGGCCCGAGTCCTTTTCTTCCCCCGCCGCGCCACCTCCTCCGGCTCTCAAAACACTCCGCTTTCTTCCTCCCCTTCTCCCCGCCGCCTTCCTCTTCAGTCTCGGCTCTATAAGAGTTCCTTAAAACACACACATACACGCACATGGACGCGTTTCCGAGGAACCGGGCGTTCCGTGCCGGCAGCCGAACGGAGGGTGTTCCACGTGCCTGAATGGGTTTCCCGCGAGGTGTGCAAAACGTTGATGCCCCTACCCTATCCTATTACCCGATGATCTAGCCTAATTCATCATTCATCCGGAGAAGATGAGACACCAACCATCACCCAGACCCGCTGTGCTACAAACTTTTGACGGTCTGGGTTTCTCGGTGATTGCATCCGAGCGGTGTGAATGCTGTTCAAAAATTTGGAGCGTAGATGAAATGAAAACCTTTCCCGTTTTCGGACTCTCGCCTATACTCTCTCTCCCTCTTGGTAGTCATTGATTTTACGACAGCTGCGTGTTTCGTGATAATGTTCTAAGTCAAGGTAGCAAAGAAGAAATTTATTGCACTGCAAAAGGTGTTTTTATCAAATATGATGATTCTGTTCTTTTTCCAGAAACCAGTACACGCAAGGATGTAGCTTTTCCAATTTTCTTTTTTTTTATTCTTTTGGTGAAACTGTCATTTATCAAGTGATTTGACTTTAGAATTTACGTCATTACTGAACGTTTATTAAGTTTTAATACCTTGAATGATAAGACCCACGGGATTACTTAAAACTCCGGCTACCTTCTTGTTCTCAAAAAAAAATCGATTACATTTTTATGCGATCATTTCGCCCTGAGTCTGTGAACTCTTCCAGGTGCATCTATATCACAACCTGTACGCCACCGTTGGGGTGTCTGGCATGCTATGTTTCCACACCAGACATGCACCCTCAGTTTTGTATGTTATTTGAATTACAGTGATGTCCGGAGAGGTTATACATTTCAAGCGATCGAAATGTATTTTACCAACATCTAAGAAAAATAATACCTACTATCTAAGCATAAAATAATACTCATGCGAGATGAGCTAAAAAATACGAGTTTCACTACAATAAGGGGTTAGTGGAAGATTCTAACTAGTCTACAGAGCAAAAAAGTGTTTCCTGCGAGCTCTATTTGGGTATTTTTTCATTTATTCCCAGAGGAAATGGCATACATGGAAACCATCCGTCCAGAAGAAATCAGCACCTCCCTAATCCTATTTTCTTTATTTCACTTATCATATTTTGGCATGGTGAACAATACATCCTTAATATCATCAGAAAAAATACCACTCTCTAATTTTCGAGAGAGATTAACTTAAAATCAGCTTTCGTTAAGTGATGGATTCCTTAATCCTTTGGCGTCATTATTTAATTTAATTTGTGTCTGAAGTATATACTTGAGCGACCATTATCCATCTAAAAGCCGAATCCTTGCTTGCACTCTTCGCATCACTAGCGTCTCCAATTCTAAGATTACGAATAACCCTATTACATTCTCCTTCTTGTCGTAACAGCTTTTCACAAATCTCGCTGGTCTTCTCTGCACTCTTACAAATTCCTTCCTCAGATGGATCCCAAATACCTACCACATACTCCAAATGCTGTCTAACAACACGAAGGACAACATTACTCTTAACACTCTCGTTGTATCTTCCAACTACTCACTTTATGAAACAATTATTTCCACGCGGACTTACATATGTCTCGCATGTGTGTATGTACTCCACGAAAAAATTTGGGGTATTGGTTACTCCTAGGTTCTTCACTTATTCCGACCTTTTTAAATCGATTCTGTCTATGGTATTCGTAGTCAAGTTTACCGTTTCTTTCATTTCTAAAAGCTCATCACAGTACGTACATTCAGATTCAGTTCTAAATCATATTCCTTAAACCAATCAGAAATTACATCCAAATCGCATATGAGATAACCAATATCTTCCTGGGTCTTTATTTCTCGATTCATAGAAGCTGAATATACGCCTTCAGTAATTCCTAATTTTCTGATAGCTTGCCCTAATATTCCCCGAATAGTTTTGTCGGGAGTAAGAAGAATGTACAAATATTGAATGAAGTCTACACTTTATAATAAAGCAGTTTTGATACAATAGGCGTCCGTGGGAGAATCACTGTTTTTACATACGTTAATCACTACGTATTTCTTTAATTTCCGTTCCAATTTCCAAGGGTCGAATCAGTCCTTTAATTATTCCCTATACTTTGTACATTCAACATTTCTGTAAATCATTGCATCATCAGCAACTCGATGAATGTTTACTAATTTTACTTTTTTTTATTTTTTTATATACATGCAATTCTTTATACTTGAGACAATCTCTAAGGAATTCAATTGATCAATACAAACGTGATTCAATTGATCAATACAAACGTGATACTGGTTTAATGCCTAAAATACCTCGGGCGTTCACTATAAAAGCACTTACATTTTTGTCATAGTACTAGATTCCCGTCCCTAACAAGACCCCTGCAGCATTTAACTTTCACTCGACCTCGGACAATGTCACCACAGTGCTCTTCCCGAGTCAAGCTTTCCCGCTAAAACCTTCCCATTGATGGCCAGCTTTGATGACTAAGTTAATAACACGAATAATGGGATATTTTGTGCGAAAAATCTAATAAACCATTTAAATTTATCCAAATGCATGGTTTAAAAAAACAATCTAGCTTCACGAAGTAATTCGTATCATCGTAGTATTTCAATCTTAAGATTGGTAGACTGCAGCCCTCTATTCAACCCTATTCCATGTCAATTCGTTCACTCCATAGTTCTACCATTAGCTCCTACTCACTCTCCCATGGCGTTGATAAGACAACCTTGGGTAATTGATTGCCCCATAGATAGAATCCATATTTATTGATAAATTTATTATTTATTGATAATAACTGTGTGAGTCATTTCAAATTTGAAATTGTTGAAATACAGGTATGATGCAAAATGTATTGGAAACTACTAAAACTCCGAATTTTACTGGCAAAATTATTATTTATATAATCCTATTTAATTTAATATTAATGGCAATAACTCTTCACTCCACTTTATTAAGAGACCTTTAGATAAATAATCAACCTTTAAAAACCGATTGGATTGTAAGGAAAAATACCTTTCTGCTATAAAATAGTATGGCAATAAATGCAAATATGATTAACCATATATGGCGAAGGAATATAAGAGGAAGGATAACCAATGAGGAAAACGATCAACTTTAAAACTTAGCAGAAACGTTTAGGTAGTCAAACAATTTAATTTACGTATTTCTTTTTCGATGCTTCTTAGATTCTTCAAGGTCTTACTAAGTCGAAGAATTAAGCCTTACTAAGCTACTATTAAGCCAAGGCCTTACTAAGTCGAAAATCCTTCCTCTTACATACCATAAAGGGCTATGGGCGGTGATACCCTTTGTAAAAAAGGATGAATGGCTTAAATATTTACCATTATATGACTAGTTTTTCAATAAGACGAATGTTTATAATTATCAGACGAGAGCTTTGATTTGAGTAAGAGCAAACCTTTCTCCCCCTCTTTCCCATCTTCACACAAACCGACCTCCTTCCCACTCCTTCACGCCGACTATGATTACTCAGCTACCATGATCCACCGTCCACCGTCGGCAATGGTACGTGGAAATGAACTGGAAGCGGGAAAGCTTTTCAAATCGGATTTTTTTATGTGCCGTGTCCGCTCATGCGACGAAGTTTTAATGAGACAAACGGCTCTTTCGCCTAACGAATGTTTACCCTTTTTTTCTCCGTTGAGCGAGATGAGAGTCATTTGTCTATCATTGCAAACTGGGATGCATTGATAGCCCTCGGGATCGATCCCAAATTAAAAAAAAAAATACTCCGCATTCACCGAATCGTGGCTCGTGCTGCGAGTCAAATGCACCGTGACATGCTAAGCGGTGATCTCCATGATTGTGGCAAGTCCAAACATGGAAAACGTGCATATTCTCATTTCTTCGAATTCGCCCCTTCCTTTTTTATTTATTTCGGACAGCGTTCTTTTCAATTCTACAATGCCTGCCAAGCGACATATACTCTCTAAAACCACGGTCTAATTCTAAGTGTAAAATACTAACATTAATATTTGGACATTACTACATGGTTTTTACTTCGACTTAGTAAGTAAGGCCTTGAAGAATCTAAGAAGCATCGAAGAAGAAATACGTAAATTAAATTGTTTGACTACCTAAACATTTCTGCTTTTAGTTTTAAAGTTGACCGTTTTCCTCATTGGTTATCCTTCCTCTTACGTTCCTCCAGGTCGTAATACACAAAACCGAGGATTCAACGATTTTTTTGTCGTGAGTCGACCGTAGTTGTGGGAAAACAAGCAAATTTTTTTATTTAATTGAATTCATGAAAGCACGTACCTGGTTATATGTGACTTTTGACCAATAATCTACCGACACAGGGTCCATTACTCGATATTCCAAATATCATACCCACATTTGTGAGTGATACTCCATGAAAATCACTCGTTCAACTATGAAAAGGGAAAGACATAAATAGGAATTTGAAAATATATGAATTTATTTTCATTATATTTACTCGTGGAGGTCATTTATATGAATTAAATTTTCAAAGCAGCCAAGCATCAAAGAGATGTATTTTTTGGAATAATAATTTGTTAAATAACCCCTTTTTAACAGTTGTGAGACTAAAAATAATTTTTTTTCATGATTCACATGTGATTCAATAATTATATTTTTGTATTAACTTCTGGGTAAGAATATTTAGCACGCGTTAAATCCTAAAGTGGAAGAAAAAGAATTATTTGCATTCTTCAGTTACGAAATTATCCATTTGTTGCTGTATTCAATCCGAATTTTGATGCAACAATGCCTACCTCTCCTTAAGTAGAAAAATCCATTAAAACCGTTACATGTTTATTTAAATGACCATAGTTTCTCTCCAAAAATTTTAGATGAATTAATTGTGGTCAACTTTTCAGTTGAAATCATTATTATTTGATGAAAATATTCTAAATTTCATATGGAAAGGCATCATTGAATTCGGGCATTCATATATGTGATTTTTGACCAATAATCTACCGATGCATGGTCCATTACACGATATTCAACATATCATGCCCACATTTGTGAGCGATTCACCATGAAAATCACTCGTTCATCTATGAAAACGGAAACATAAAAATAGGAATTTGAAAATATGTGAATTTATTTTCATAATCTTTACGTGTGGAGACATGAGTTTATATTCATTTATATGAATTTAATTTTCAAAGCTGCCAAGCATCAAAGAGATATTTTTTGGAATAATAATTAATTTAATAACCACTTTTTAACAGTTGTGAGACCATAAATTATATTTTTCTTAAATCATATGTGATTAAATAAATATTTTTTATATTAACTTCTGCGTAAGAATATTTAGCACACGTTAAATCCTAAACTGGAATAAAAAAAATCAATCAATCTCCGATTGATTTACTACCGTCAAAAATAATGCGATGAGAGCGTTTATGAAATGTGGGAGATTTACATTCACGCTTAAGTGATTTTTTTGGAATACGGTGAAGTTTACATGCCATTAAACTCCAACGCATCCAATAAAAAAGTGAGAAAAGCCTCCCACGTGGGTGTATTTATGCCATGCTGGGACATATTCCAACCGATACGGAAACAATAAATCACTGTTTCCCATATCCATTGGCAACTACCGATCGGGTCACCAATCAAAGAGATAACCTAAGAGTGTATTAGTTTGTTTTCCCGTTGTTGTCATTACCAATTTTTTTTTTAACAAAACCAGTTCCACATTCACAAAATGAAACGTTAAAGCCCATTACCCCGCCCTCGAGTGCGCTCCTAAAAAAATAACAATGCGAAATCGACCGACCCAAACTGCGAGAGACTTTTATATGACAAGCGCTTGTCCAATTCGTTACGCGAGTTTATGAAATATCTTTTGGGTCTCTTTCGACAGCACTATTCATAGCTCTCCAAGGAGGGAGAGAGCGGGCAGGTTTCTCCGATTCTTTCACAACTCTCTCTCTCTCCCTCTCTCCTTCGGCGTTCATTTACGTCGGTTCGTCTTGGATCCTCTTCGCTCCCCTTCCTTCCCCATTTCCCCTCAGCAGAGCCGTTCTTGGTTCGAGCTCGTGATTCATTCCCAAACTCGCTCCACGAGACCATCCCCTGCGTCTCACCCTTCTCATTTGCAGTTCTTAACTAGGCCTCTTACCACGAGCTCCTCTCCCTTACTCCCGAAGTCGTCATTAGTTATGTCATCGCCTTCAGAGATGGAATTCATCCAGTATGCTAGGAGAGAAATGTTCACGATGATACACAAAATGGAAAATTAAAGTACCCATATATTTACTATTAGGTAAATAGTGAATGTTGGAAGACCTTTCTCAAAGATTCCACATTTTACCGAGGAGACCTATTTATTTTCACGCATCAAACTCTTTTATAACCAATAAAAAAACTGTCTTAGGTAAGAAAAAGAATGCAAAGGAATTTTTCTTGAAAACATTTAAAAAAGTGTACTACTGTACTGTTATTGGTATTTAGGGTAATTATTTTTTAATATTGAACAATTATATAAATTGGTATCAACCTCAATAAGCATGTTTAAAATTGCATTATACATATGCAAATACAAATTCTATATATATTCTAAGCAATATAAAGCGTTAAAGAAAACAGTTGTGTTAGATATGCTATCCTGGTGGTTCTTACAATGTTGAAGAACGTTTTATATCAGGCATACCGAAATATTGTTTTAAGTTAGAATCTTAAAAATTAAGTATTCAGTCTCAGGTCTTCCAACAGCTAAGGCTATATCGCACCATCTTGACTACAGAAAGGCTGATGAAATTACAGCATTCATTGCAGGGCGGGATTTGTGTCAACGCACTTTGATTTATTAGGTTTGTGCGTTATCAATCAATGTGTCGTGTTCGGAGCTAATTTGTTAAGCATCTAATATCTTGTTAGTAGTAGTGTGGATCTTATTAATAAACCAGCATATATATTAATTATAAAAATGAAAATATGAACAAAATAAACATATGAGACAGAAATAAATCATGATATAAATTTGTCAACCCAAAAAATATTGTTTTCGTAAATTCCATTTTTATTCCGTACGTTATTTATGCTGCACTAATTCGAATAAAGTAATAAAAATAAGTTCATTTAATTTTTATTAATGGTAATTTTCCAATTGAGGGAGGTATCTGATTGACACCCCCACTATAACTATTTCTTCATTTCCGCGTACCATCCTTCATTCCATCCAACATGCCTTATCATTAGCATGCACTAATTCACTGAATAACTATAACATTAAAAGTAATTGGGCTTAAACTGCTAGAAGGGATCAAACAATAAAATGCTATCTCACCATTAATACTTTGGAGAAAAAGCATCACTTCAGTCCTCATTACCCATCCACGAATTCACCCTCATAGCCCTTGGGTAAGCGTGTTCTCTGCTACAATAAGTGGGTCAGCATGAAGTAGTTTTCTAAGCGCCTGCATACGATGAAATGAATGAAGTCCGCAACTACTTAAGAAGAATACTCTGAACATGAGTTTGGCTGGCAATCAATGATACCAGATGGTTTTATGCAATCAGAATTTAAGACGGATGGAAATATGTAAAATTAAAAAAAACATGAAAACTGAGGAAAGTATGAAAAGGATGAATACAAAAATTTATGCCTCGAACCTGCCATTAGTATTACAACTTAAACACAAGAACGACTTTCTAAGTAAATTATCACTGCAGAGTTGTACGTAATATCCCACTAGTTGCTTGAAGTAGCTGTATCATCAATAGCTAGGACTTAAACTATGAGTATGCAATAATTATTGAAAATGAATGAAACCGAAACTAGTCGCAAACAAAAATTTTTCTAAATACAGGTATAAAACTGCTTGTTGTCATTTTTACTATTAATGAACTTGACCTCCAAACTGTCAGTAAATTGCACATACCTTCTTGTGATGGCTCGCAAGCAACAGTACCTACACTGACTATTAAGATGGTCCCTTCAACGCCTCATCTAGAAAAGTGAAATCGGGTCTAGGGTATTGCTACTTTGGCTTTAGGTTTCATTCGTGGCATGCTGGTGTATTAACCGGTAGAATCCGAAAGACAGAAGCCGGTGAATACAGAAAATAGTAGGGGTACTGCAGAGACTGGTAATCTTGTGCAGCTTCTCTTTAATTACTTATAAAATCCTAGTAAAAGCCTCCGAATAACAAAACTATGTTAGGCGGTGGAGATTTGCTTATCATCGGCCGATAAGACATGGCATGGTAATGTTACATGGGCAACTGGTCCTTGGATTGCACGAGTCTTTCATATAATAAAACAAGACTTAAGAAATGAAATGACTGAGAGACAAATTAATGCTTTGTGTGTACGTGAAATAAAACGTAATTGGAGCTCTGCAGTTGAAATTGGTGCTTGGTATTTTGGTCAAAAGTTGATAGCAAACACGATAGACTGTAGTATTGATTCTGAATGTGACAGCTGTGAAGCTCAAAAATAACTACGAGTCAGTGTTCTCTAGGTTTCTCAGGGTTCCTATGAGAGTTTATATCCGAAGAGTTATCATAATAGCTTGTTATTCTATAGTGTTTGGTGAGAGTAAAAGCGTAAAAGGATGAGTTCAGAGGTAAACTGTATGTTTTGAATGACTTTGACCCTGATGAGTGAATAAAAGAATTAGGATCCATGTTAACATTGGTTAAACAAGGAGATGCAGAAGGCATCTCAGCAGTTAAGAATAACGGTAGTAACACTGTATGTGATAAATGATGTGCTGGATCCTGTGGGGGGGGATATAATTTAGTTGGACCAAGTAATAGATATATGAATAGAATAAAGCATTAATTTTACAATTACATTAAGGAGAATTTGATTGAATTTAATAATTATAGAGCAATAATATTTTTTTTACCGGGGGCTGTATTAGGTGAAGCGTTGAAGTTTATGGCTCCAGGGGAAGAAACGGAATATAAATTTGCACTTAAGGAAATACTTTTTAAAAAATGCAGTTACATGGATTTGCAAAAGGTTTTGTTTACCATTGAGGATTCGAAGGATGTGTCGGAATAAATCAACTTGCAAACGCATACTACTTAAATCGAGGAAATTATAGAGCGGTTAATTACAGAGTATGAAATAAATGAGTAGATATTGAATACTATAATAGCGATTTATGAAAACAGTAGAGCAAGTGTAAGATTAGCTGAGACACTGGGTGAATGGATTGATATAATTCACGGGGTGAAATTAGAAATCGTATAGGCATCCTGACTGCTCAAATGTATTATGAAATTATATTTGAGAGATGGGTGCATGAATACTGATTGCAGATAGACAGAGATAACCCATTTTCCCATACGCTGACGACGAAAATATGACGACTTCTGGCAAAGAGCCAACGCAATCTAAAATATTCGGGAGGTATCAGAGATATGACATTGGGGTTAAAGCGTCAAAATAATAAAATTAACAGTATCTGATGAGGAATATAGGAAGAATTCTTTAATGGGGATGGTTAATGGAGAACTTGTTGAACAAATAGATGATTTTGTCTAGCTTGGAAGTATATTTGCGCATTATGGTGGGATAGATAAAGGGATTAAAAGGCGTGTGGATTATGGCAGACGTTTTTCTTGTAAAATGGAAAGTATCAATGGAAAAAAGGTGGCGTCTAAGGCAGAAAAAACGGCAGTGTGTCAAAGTTTTCCTCCAAAAATTATTGAATGGAAGTGAACCTCAGGTTTACTCAAAGATTTGGGTTATGAAAGAATGTGGATGCAATGCTCCTGAAATAGGCAAATACGAAAGAAGTGCTACGCTGGTATTCTCATGTTGAGAGAAGATAATAGTTGAACGAACAAAGAGATATGTAAGAGAAGTATAAAGCATTCGTCAAGGAAGTATTGGCACAGAAAAATCCAGTGTGATTGGAGAGACTTCTAAGAACAGGGACATTAAAAATCTCAGGAAAGAAAGATCAGGCATGAATGTGAAAGAGGCAAAAAAAGCATGCAAGGATAGGGTAATACAGAAGAATTAAAGCTAAATTGATTAATTTTCCTGGTACAACCTAAATCTAAAAGTATTTTTTTCTCCAAAAGGAAACGACGTGAAGTATACCGATGAAAGTTTTTTTCCTCTAAATTATGACCATTGAGTCCTTTTTATCATGATTTAATCACATTTAGTACACCGAGTCGGGTGGTAGATATATAGGGAAGTAGTATACAAGGTAGTCAACTTTAAAACCACTCAACTCACCAATACTACTAACTTTAATAACACTATTCCTCTCAATGTTACTAAGAAATTTGGCTTATTTTGGACTAAAATATATCCTAAATTAATAATGCGATCCATTTGATATAATTTAAGCCCTCCATCATAAATTTTTTGACTTTCAATTTCTTTTTTTATTACCTCTTTCCATTTTTTAATGCACTCCATGGCTCTCATATTTGTCTACATTTACATAGTGCCACGCAAGCCACCCACGTGTGGCAGGGAATGTTAGGTCACCAGCCAATGATAAAATCGATTGTAATTAGCGTTGTGCATCCTTTCGCACTCGGGATACTCAATCTGCGGTACCCTTTTCCCACTGATTTTCTTAAGAAAATAGTGCGAGGGAAAAAGGATTCCTTGCACCCATCTGATTTCCAGTCAATCTACTTTATCTTCGATTTGATTTTCAATACCGTTTTGCCTTCCATTCACATCCTGTTTTTTGCATCCCTTCTGCGGATGCTTTAAAATCACGGGAGATAAAGGGCTTCCTTACTTCATTACCTATCACAACCTCTCTTAATATCCCTTATGGTGACTTAAGTTGAACAATCGGATTCATGCGGAGGCTTCGAATAAGTTAGATCTCCCTTCGATCTGTTCCTAAGTTTTGCAATACTTTCATTAAGATTTTCCATTCCTCTTTGTTGCTCTTTGAATACTTATGAAAAAACTCAATAATTACTACCCACTCAAATTTTTATAATATCCTCAGAACTGAATTTCCATTAAACCTCTCTTCTACCAAATTTCATAAACTGAACTTATATTAAAAGGTCCCTGTTTATAATCTTCAATATTCTGTCGATTATTATTAGCTCTAACTTTTCTTGCGGAGAATTATGCGCACCATCTCACAGATCTCCCGTCCTTTCGCTTTGTTCTGTTTGGGTACAGTAATTAAAATAGCGCTTGACGTGATCTTTCGACACACACTTTCGTAAAACAAGCAAATAAAAAAAAAACTCTTCGTGACACTTTTCTCTAAACAAAGTATTCTCTTTGGGGAAATACTTCACATTCCTACTGAATTATTTTCCTTCATTACCCATATTGCTTTTTCTCACTGTATAGTTATCACTGGATACAAGTTATGCTAATCCATGTTGCATTGCTCTTCTTTTTCAAGAATTACAGTCAATCTTTAATATAATAGCCTTTCTAGATTAAATAAATATGGAAAGCCTATTATATTATTTTTTCCCTCTATTTTCTGTAATCTCTATTGTTTCCTTTAAACATTTTCCGTGCTAATCTTTTATAGCTGATATATGTTTTAATGCATGTAATGTTTCGCATATTTATCCGACATTACCGTCTCCAATGCTTCTATTGATCGCCACATTTGCACTATCCATTATTTTTTCAACGCATTAGTTTTTTAACCCAGATCAATACATGATTCTCTGTGACCCATTCTTTAAAGCTCTATGCTCACTTTCAAACACCCCATATTTTCCATATTTCTAATTATCTCCAATGTAATACATGGATTCCCAATTGTAACACATTAATGCCGTTGGAGCTTTTCCTTCTCCTGCGATAAGATCTACCCACCTTACCTTTAAGTTCTTCATGACCTTATCCTCGCTTCGACTGTATCTAGTCAATGTTGTTTTTCATTCATTTTCGTTCCCGTTAAATATTTTTCGACCGCCCTGAATTTTCAGGGGAAATTTAGGTATTAAATTCACCTTTCCTTGTTTCATCAGTGTTTTCAACTTTACAGAGTCCTTTATATGCACAAAAGGTAAGGAGATCAGACACCTCTGAAGCCTATATATTTAAATATATATTCATAAACATATGTATGTTTATCTACATAGTAAGTGATGATGAAGCTAATATAACAACCTTTTGTGGAAAAATAAAACCAATATAAATATAAGCAGACATTCACTCATCACTTAAAAAGATAAATAAAAAATATCCCCAGGAGAAAATCGTATCACAAATTTAAATTTCGTACAACTTTTTCCCCAAAATAAGAGAATTAAAGTTTTATTTTTCAATCATAAACACGAATTAAACAATACTCATTAGATGTGTTATTTTCATTTACATATTCCATTATAGAATTCGTAATATTCATTTTATAGAATAATAGCAAAAAAAATAATGTGTGTTCTAAAAAAAATATCAACTCACTCCCTGTACTCGTCTTTTATTTCTTTAAATTATTTCGATTGCCTGGGTGGAAATAAAATAAGGCGAAGCGAAGTTACTGATTGCTTTAGTAAAATTCTGAAATTATGTGGCCCAACATCGGCGAGGGTTTTAAATAATATTGCGTTGTAAATTTAAACAATTAACGCCATTGAATATTCCGTGAGTATTATACACAGATGTAGAAGATCTGAGTGAAAATCTTAATCATATCTCCCATAAGTTCACCATTTTCAATTGCACAATTATTTACTTCATGCCAGTTTTGTGGAGGCGAGAGAGTTTTCTTCCAGTTTGTGATGGGGAATCTCTTTTACTGGTCTGGTCTTGTTTTTATAAGCAACATATTTAGAGAGGGAGTTTATTTTGCGACTTAAAGCCAAATTACCCATTGAAAAAAAACAGTGGAATGTATAATAACTTTGCATTTGTAATTTCCGTGTTTTTTCGCATGAGATTTTCACCACTACTTGTATTGTATATTGCTTCTCCTATTCCCTTTAACACTATATTATGGTTTTCATTCTGGGGGACGGCAGACGACGGCAGGTAGGTTGGGAGTTTGACTTAATTCACGAAACTTTTAAGAATTAGGGCAAAGCCACGATCGGTCACATATCAATGGCTTCCGTAGAGAAAAGACACCTTTATATTAATTCTTAAATTTCACAGGGTTTTCAGTATTGTTCAAAACTTAAAGTTCTCGATGAATGTAACCACTGCTTAAACATTCATGTCAAAGATAACTTTGCCGAAATGAAATTTCCAGTCAAAGGAACTTCAACGTACCCTCGCTAGTGCTGTGTTTTAATTTGATCCCCTTCTTTTGACGGAAATGAAATAAACACCATCGAGGGTGCAATTTTAGATGCCAACTGTATTATTGAGGAATCATTCATCAAGCTCCATTATCATACAAGATGTTAGTTTGAGAGAGCAGAAAGGAATTCGATTTCTCCTAAGGCTTGCGACGTGTGTAATTCAAGAAGTGATGGGGGGATTTTGAAACTTTAAGTGTCGTAATTGATTTTTAAAAGGTCACGGTAGTCCAGTGGGTAGAGCCCTGAGCTACTAACCGGAGGGCCTGATTTTGATTCCGGATGACGCCTCTGGGCACCCTCAGATTCACTGAACCTGTGTATCATTTCTTGGGTACCAGTGTTTTCCTGGAAAATCACAGGTGGTGCAGGGTATGGAACTGGCCCCTTTACCCTGGTGTGTAAACTTCATACCCCGGATAGGCCTTAGTACTGGGTGAGCACAACCCTCACTTTCCAAACCGATCTTCGGGTTGATTATTGTGATTGATTTTCTGAGAATACGTGTTCCCCAGAAATTCATAAAGATTGGGTTCAGAAAACGATGCTCGGAAGCATCTCCCGGATATAAACGTGATGCTAGCGAGCCGGTATAATGCACTGCCAAACTCTTTGCCATTGATGATGCATCATTTAATAGCTTAGATATTCGATGCTCACATTGGTCAGAACTATGATGGAGACTGTCCAGTTGTTTCTACATTTCCCCTGAATTTATTTAAAACACAATTATTTCCCTCACCTTAGGTGAATGTCCTACTCCTATTATCCCAAAATTACCTTCATCCCTGATAATTCCACTAAGGATTGAGTGCGTCCAAAACTATTTATTTGGTAGCAATCAAAGAACTCACCCTGTCCACCTCTTGCACTGCGTCTCTTTCTCCCTCCCTCGTCTCCCTCCCTCGTCTCCCTCGCCTCTTCTAATTTGGCCGTCTTCCTCATGCGTCACACGGTTCTGTTGAGTTCGTCGCCCGCTATGAACTTTTTCCCGTCTTCACGAGGAGAAATAGTTACTTGGATTCCAAAGATTTGTTTTATTTTCAATGGGGAGACAGCTTCAGCTGCACCTGCCACGAGGAATGCGTTTGTCCACACGTACGTGCGATTCTCTACTTCGCCTTAGCAATTGCTCTCTCTCTCTCTCTCTCAACGGACCATTATAGCGGTTGAAAGGGCCGATGAAGAGTAGGAATGAGTAACCGCTCCCAGAGATATAGAAGTCAAACGTTAGAATTGGTCGATACACGCTATAACTTCTTATCCTATATTTTATGCACAGTTCAAGGTTGTCGACTGCAAGAAGTCTATCGCGCGATTTACTCTCCAGTTAATCGAGCACCAGACAGTTTAGCGGTGATTGAGACCATCTGCTATGGTGGATTTTGGTCCTGGCCTTGATTCTTACAAACATTTATCCCTGAAAAATTGCAGAGCTGTTGGTTGAATATTATCAACCAGACAACTCAGGGCCAAAAATGTAATATGAATGCTAATTAGATGCTTATTTTCAATAGAAACGGCAATGGAAAATTTAAATTATGATACGAATTAGAAAACAGGAAGAGAAATACCTTGGCGTACTATAATAACCAATAGTATCTAACCAAATCATATAAAATACCTATAAATGTTGACTATTTTTGTTATTTAGGTACTCACCCGTTCTCTGAATTCATTGGAATTTGAGAAAAAAATGTATTCAGATCTTGGAAAATAGTTTACTACACCATCTGAATATGTAACAAAAGATATTGCAACTGATCAAAACTGATAACGTAGGCGTTATGAAATTATGGGCATTCATCATGGTACATCAATTAGGCAATTCAATTTCGCGGATGATTTTTTCTTTGTAATTATTACTTTTGACTCAAACCAGGCCACCATAAATATAACTGCAATCAACTCGAGGAGGTTTGGGAGGTGAGGGTAGAGCTCACCGAATGCACCTGCACGGCGTATGACATTCACACGTCAGATTCACAGACGGAGGGGGAGCCATTCCTGTTCCTGTGTCATCTGCGGTTTCCCAGGGAGATCACTACCCTGAAACCTCGCACAGATTGGTTGAAGTAGATTTCAGCATAAACCAAGCATTTTTTGAAAAATTAAAACTATAGCAAAATCACATCCGATATTGCCTTTTGAGAGCAAAAATATATGTTCGATTTGTCCTCGATGCTAACTTTTGACATTTTCAAATGCTTGCTAATGCTTTCCAATGCTAATTTTGACTTTTTTATCCCACGTTTCAAGGAACTATTTGCTGGCAAACCTTACTGCGATAAACAGCTGACAAATGAAACAAAGTAATCAATCAGCCTTGTGGCATGGAATTCACAAAGCGTACTTGTATCACAAGTCTTACTATTTTCTAAGTCATGGTGAAATTCCTTTGAATAGTAAAAAATCTAAAATTTTCGCCATTCATTCGTTAAAGCTCTGAACATGTTAGAAAAGTATTCCCCTATTAGCAGTACTAGATATGGTACCTATTTTATGCCGCATCACGTCTTAGCCTAGAAATTTAATTAGAAAAGGAAATCCTAAAGACCAGCGAGCATTTAGTGAGAAAAATTCAAGAAAGCAACAGAAAATTATCTCGGAGAGGGAGAAGGTCTCTTGAGGGTTTCTCCGAGCTGGGACGCCTACTTTTCCCCTTAATATGCGAACAGCTGTTGCCAGCGATTCGACACAGCGCCTTGGGTGGTTTTGGCACAGTCGTATAAATGAGAGTTACTACCAGCTATTCCTCTTTTCTGCGGCCGAATATGTTTTAAATCTTAACCAAAATATGAATTTCCCAATTGCAGCACCAGCAACGGTGCGCATAAATGAAAGAAATCACCACGTGCAACGCATTAAAAATATCACGGGAACGCTTTATTAAGCATGCTAGATGCTTTGAATCAGCAGAGACCTGGAATCTACATCAATTGATTGATGGACACATTACGTCGAGTAATATTTTAACCGAAAGTTCTGCACTTTAAAAACACTAACTACGTAAAAAACAGTGTGTTACATAGTTATCATTCATGTTCAAGTTGGCATATACTTCTTCTACATCGTGTCATCCAGGATTGGACAACGTAATTTCAACTATATTCTTGGTGTTTACCTATTTCCAAGCATTATTTCTAATTCGTTGCCAGTGTTCTTTCTGCCAATATATTGGCAGACTCTATTTATAATATTGATATTATAAGGTTTTTAAAAATTTATTTATTTAATTTTGACAATATACTGATTATTTAACATTAAATCCTCCAGAGCCAGATACTAGCTCTTCAGGAGGTGCTTGGTTTTAATTCTCTAAATCTTCTTTGTTAAAACAGTATATTTACAACACAATATGTATAACATTGCATTTAAGTATTTTTACACAGTAACTGTTGATAATACCATGTAAATTGGTTATTGCTAAGCACATATCATTTATCTAACAAAAACATCTTTAATTTTTTTCTACCTCAATGACAGTCTTTAAATCATGTAATTTTTTTGTCAATGAATTAAACAGCTTTGGTATTACAACACTCATTCTATTTCCTCCACAGTTATTTAAATATATTGTCGTATCATGTTATCTTACTCAAGTACATTTCTTTTCCCCATACCATGATGATTAATTTTCAGTATTTTAAAGTGGCTAGTAAAATAATTTTCTATTACTAAGTCCTCAAGAGGTAGTATTTGTAAAGTCAAGGGTAACGTTGATGATTAGTTTCCCAGTAAGACCACCGTTAATGTGTTTTGATTTTGGTGATTATATAAACTATGCTTACACCTACGCCAAGAATTCCTACGGTGGTCTCACGCTAATAAGACCAATGGAAATCATCATCACAGCAATTAAACCGTAGGTCGATTTGGCAGGTGAGGGTAGATCTCACCCAGTACCAAAGCCCAACGGCATGTGAAATTCACACATAAGACTTGGTAACCGAAAAATGGTACACAGGTTGGGTGAAGCTGAGGGTAGCCAAAAATAATCGCCACCGGGAATTGAACCCGGGACCCCCGTCAGTAGCCCAGCGCTCTAACCACTGGACTAATACGCTCCTACCATTGGTGAAGACTAAAAATAAAATGCATTTAGTTTTAATTACGAAATTAGTACGGTATTCTAAATTATGTGTGATAAGGACGTAAAATACTCCCTTACATTTTTACAGGACGTTAAAAGAAATTCGTGTCCCTGGTGGGAAATATAGCATGATTAAGGGATAGAAAACGAGCTGTTGACACACCACATCAACTTGAACAAATAGAGCTGAGCTTTAGATGAATGAGAAAAGGGATTTAACGGATTGGATTAGAAGCGGCGAGTTGTTGATGTGAGGCATTTTACGCAGAAAAATGATATATCTATTCCTCCTGATACCCACTCCTCTTAGCTCAATGTTCGTAGTCCAGAAGAAAATATTATCTGTGCTATTAATAAATGCCTAGCTTTGGATTCACACCCTCTAGATTTTTTATTATGAATGAAGAATAAAAAAAGTTTCTGTCTTTGCAGCGAAAGAATTAAATTCATCTGGATAAATTTGACCTAAAATCTATTTTATTAATATGCTGCATTCACACTTGGTAACTGTCATTTCGGTCTGATAACAAGACTACCTTCCGGTGATACTGAAAAATTAAGCATTGAGAAAGTTTCCGTCGAGATATATGAATGGAATCACAAATGTCAGTGGTTCCAGAGTGACCTTAGCGGGCCAACTCGGACCTTAGATGACTCCTATAGCAGTTGTTTCCCTTAAGTAAGTGTTAGAGAGGGTGGCAAATGAGGCAGAATAGGAGGTGAGAAAATTATGCAATCCTAGCAGCGTCATCACACCAGCTTAGCGTTACATTAATCAGGTTTCGGCCGAAAAATAGAGAGAGAGCTCTTCGGATGGGGACAGGCGCATTAAAAGGGAATGTAGTAGGAGGGTGGTAGCAAAATTGAAGGAGAGTTGGTTGAGGAAGGAAGGAAGCTTATGTTTATTAGGAAAGTTTGGAGCATGAGAGTTCGACAATTTACGTCAGAAAACGGACAAATAGGATACGGTTTATGAAAGATTCCAATCGGGCGGTGGCTGGCATTCCTCGCTATGAGTGTATCTTGCGCATTGAAAACTAGTCATGTATTCAATGAAATCTCAACTTAAAGCCGTTCTTAAATGTTTCGAGAAAATTTGATTTTTGTTACTAAGTGAAACATTCGTCATGAGTTTATTTGGTGTATAAGGCAGGTTTCATTCGTTGGAAAATATAATTAACGCGTATGACTCTTTTGAGCAAACAAGTTTGAATAAACTGAGATAAACGAGTCAGAATGAGACAAATATATGGGGTAATGATTTAAACACCTCATTGTGTACGCGCTTCTCACCAGACTCGTTAAACGAAGTCTTATTAATTTAACTGAGATAAGGTAAAATGCCGCGTTACCTAGATTCGCCTCTGCTGATGCTCGATGGGAAATGGGAGGAATGAAAATAGCGCGGTGGCTAAATAATTGGCTTTCCGCGCCAGCGACCCGACCTCAATTTTAGAAAGAGACAACATTTTTCAGTGTCTTTCCTTATTCCTCTGGGTCGCCACTAGGGAAACGCAGGGTGCACCGTTGTTGGCTTGGGCTTTAATGCGTGGGCACTTCTTCACGTCATGCGTCGGGAAATGACATCGCCATGCACACCACCAACCTTTCATCCCCCTCTGTCATCGACAAAACCTGAATGAAACAATAATTTACAATGGTAAATAAAGCCTTCACCGTCAAGTAACCCTCGCATTGACTATTGTCAAGAACTAATGTATGTTGATTCCGGAAGATGAAAATAAAAATGATAATCACCTTGCAAGTTAAATAATAAAGGAACGGAAGTAGAACGCGTCCACAGAACCGCGGTTTGGAATGGGAAAATAAGAAGGAAGGATTCCCCTTCGTGGAGCGGAGGAAATCCACTGGGTATGGTGGAGGCAATGGGAAGAGAACGGTAGGAGCCTCGGGAGACGGTGTAAGTTTACAGCTAACGACATGTGCGTGTGTGTGAGTCTCACTGTGGTTGCGTCCGGGTATAAGGAGTGGGACAAGAGAATCGCAACGGCCTGGACTATGGAAAGGATAAAATTAGAGTTGGAGACCCTCTTTCCCACTCCCAGCATTTGGCTGGAGTTGGAGGATGGAAGGAAAAAAAAAGATAAGGGCTGCGAGAAGGCTTTTAGAATATGGATGGAAAGAGGTAAGGAGGGTGGCAGGCTGGAATAAGTTAGCACGAAAGGGGGATGGGTAGACGGATGAGGAGGAAGCTCCAAGAGGGCAATGATAGGGAGACGAGATACGTTCCGAAGATTCATAATGCTTTTGGACTTGAAAGGTAAACTTGACACCAGTCATTCAACGGAAATATGAAAACTATATGAAATATAACGAAAGGTGGCCTGGATGAGGGTCTGAGGGAGTCTGGAAACAGATGGGAAAAGGGGAGAGTGCAAACTAGCCCATAATTATCACTCCTAGTCACATACATAGACATTTCAGAAGGTCGAAGATCATTCACGAAAAGTTGAAGAATCGATTAAGTTTACTGCGCAAATACCAATTTTACGATGGATGTCAAAATAAATATGACAAACATTCAAAAATTCAATTCAATTAATATACCAAAAAAAACATCATTCACACTTTTAAATATCTTGCTAAAGTCAAGCTCTTACCCGAATAACTTTTTTAACAGCCTTTAGGTTAAAACTTTTTGCTGGAAGCGTATTATAATAAGTTTATATCTAGGTGTCCCACGCTGATAACAAAAATATTTAAGATAACTGGGCACGAGCACAAAATGAGCATGTTCTAATGCGTCCATGTGCATAGATATCCCCAATTCTACTGCTGAATGCTCCGTGACAAAAGAAATGGGAAAAATATGACTGAAAAATGGAGTGGTCTCGCATGAAGGCCTCGAAAAAACTTCCCTTCCCGTGAGATATTTGTATTGCGTGCTGTGACGTGGAGAAGGGGTAGAAAAAGAGTAAATTTTACAGTAGTTATATGAAGCCTCGGGGGAAGAATGCAAGTAGTGGATTCGAGGGCGTGAGAAAGGGAGTATACCTACAGCACCTAGCATATTTTTTACCAAGCACACTGGTGTGTGGTTAATAAAGTAATAACCAACTAAGTGTTGATTTAAGTGCTTAAATTGGACTACCTACTAATATTGTGAAAATAACTTTGAAGAGATATCCAAAAAATAATACCTGTAATCAGTAGTAGTAGTGCTGGACTTGATGATGGATGGATGGATGGACTAATGGATGATATTTGAAAAAAAAATAAGGGTAAAATTGAATGAACTTGTTAAACAGGGCAATTTATATAATTTAATTACCATTTCTTAGCATTCAATTCCTTTGCACCACCATACAGTACGTTAATACGGAATCACATTAACCTTAAATGTAAATACATAAACGGTCAATATAAAATGCAATAAATAAAAGGAATACGAAACGTTATAAAATGAATTTTTAAAAGCAACATTTTTTAAGCCAACCAACATTTTATAAAGCAGAAAGTTTTCCTCTTCCATTATTTTCGAAACTTAAATTAAGGTTTACCATTTACTGAGTCGATTTTCAAAGAAATATACTGAATGGCGTGCCTTGGTGCAGAGATAAATTACGAAATTTGCCAAATATTTAATTTGAATCGTCTAAATTATTTTATTAAGTGATAGTGAGGTGATTTTCAGAAATAAAATCCCTGAATATACGTAAGGGACAGATTAGAACGAAAGGCAATTGAGTGTTTACGTGACAGAAAGAGGTGATAAGGAGGTGAGGAGTAAGGCTGAACTCCTTGATTTCGTGTTTTGGAAAATACTTTTGAGAATCATCAACAAAAGTATCAAGAACTAAGCAAATGACTTCTTTGATGACGATCAATTCGAGTTAAGTATGGCAAGGGAAACCTGCGACACCAAAACAGTAGTGAAAATATTAACTGAAAATACTAGAGTTTGTGGAGAAATAATTCGTAACCCTGGATCGTAATATTCCAAGGGCGTTGTATTTATTTTCAGACTACGCTATTCCTGATTCATTCTATTACGCCACAGTATATTTTATTTCAAGGATACGCTACATGGACATCGCTTATCAAGAGCATTTGATATCAAATGATCCTGAAAAGCCTTTTAATACCTTTGAGCCAATTGAAAAAGAGGTTAATTAATTGACAGTGTGTTCCTAAGCAGCTGTGCAGGCGAAAGACCGACAGCACTTGTGTTTATATTTTAACATACTTTCCGAAATGAGTGTGTCATTAATTAAAATGAAAACATGGAAGATTTTTTGTTGTTAGAAAGAGAAAATCAGAGCAAAATAATGAGAAAAAATCCCCTGAATTTTATTTACGTGAAAATACCTCTTTGGATTGAAAAATACGTCGAGTATGTGAACATTTTGTTTTTTTTTTCACAATGAGAGGGCATCATTGGTGATTATTCATTCTGCGTTGGAGCAAATAAGAATTAAAAATATCCCCACCAAAAAGACTGATGGACATATCCCCACAACTGATGAATGAACTGGTACCAAGTCATCATGAAGAGAAGCAATTATAATGTTTTAAGTACGTACTTACTTTCGTGATCAATCATTTTAAATATTTTGAGCCAAGCGATTAAAATGTAATTTAATAAACAACTGACGTTGGAATCATTAGCAATTAGATTAATGGACGTACTTGCAATACGACTGGTGGCAAACAAACAATTGACGTCGCAGTACAGGTAGTTGGAATCAATTATTATTTTCTCATATTTCAAATAACCTAAATAGCAATGCACCCTCATTTTATCTTCGCCCGTCCTTAATTTGATGCGCCTAAATTTTAAAGGATCTCGCGCGCAGTTGGTGAATAAAGGGAATAACTAGGCTTAATTTCTATTTTCGCTTTATATTAGGTTTCCAAAAACAGGTACTACCTACCCAGGTATCACATTACACAGTCATATCAATAAAAAAATGAAAAAAAGTGGCGTAGATTGATAAATTGGTAATAACATAAAATTACTGAATATTCAGTTTCAAGAGCACCAATTATTATAAATGTGGTTTAATATGCCTATTATTTCAGCCTCCGCTATGCCTGCAAAGATAAAAATTCAAAATATTTCCTTCTAAGGATGTACAGGCACTTTATACAGTCAATCCATTATAGTAATTTTAAAACTGCAAAAATCTGGAATCTATTATATTAATTATAAAATTGTAAAAAATCTGTCTAGTACCTTGGACCGAACTTACTCGCATTCCAAAAAATAATTTAGCTTTTCCCTGGTGAAAGCTATTGTGAAGTGGAATTCATGCATGAAAAACGGCCGAAGTAACAATGATTAAAATTATACAAAAAATGTATAATTATTTAATTTATATTATTTTATAAAATATATTATAAAATATATTATATAAAAAATATGAATGTCCTAATCCACCCAACAGAATAAAGCTAACGTACTGCAGGTAAAAACATTCCAGATTCGAGCATTGAAAACATTACCACTTCAACCAAATGAACTTATCCTTTTATAAAGCATGCACCATGATACTGAAGCATGTCTCCGTATTGATGATGGAATACGTTGAAACAAAAAATTTTATATTTATTAAAAAAATCCGTCATTATTGGCCATCAGACTGGGAATTCTTTTATGCAACATCTCCTCTCAATAACCCTTTCCAATAAACTCTTCAAATTAGCACGCTCCGTGACTCTTCTCTTTGTCTCAGTCAATTGTTTCATTTTACCTCATACAATATTCTGTATATTTTCTAAACACGTCTGCACATTTTTGCATACCCTTTATCATTGACGACTGCCTT
The DNA here is from genome assembly GCA_002093875.1 of Calopteryx splendens. Classification (NCBI taxonomy): domain Eukaryota; kingdom Metazoa; phylum Arthropoda; class Insecta; order Odonata; family Calopterygidae; genus Calopteryx; species Calopteryx splendens. The sequence goes on along the minus strand of LYUA01001201.1, from coordinate 4,229 downwards.
CACCTGGCCATTGAATCGGAAAAAGTTCCAAATAATAATAATAATTTTAACCATTCTGCTTTTCGAAAGTTTCGTTATTCTTTATTAAATAAGTATCTTGCCACTGAATTGCCTGAAAACAGCCAAGCTTAGGTGACCTTACCAAAGCAATAATACGTGAATGATATCCAAGAAGAAATGTATAAGGATACAACTTGGGATTACGAGAGACTGTGAATAATATTATTTTTGGAGCTAAGAAGTGGTCCCCAATAAAGTTTTGGAGCGTTATCTTGGGCTAAAAAAACAGAGAGGCGTAACAAGACTCAGATATGACGCCCTCTGCTAGGTGTGGATAGCGGATGTGATTATCTACAGAATATTTCTCATTTTTAAGTGTCTTCATGGATATCATCATAGAGGGTTTGGATTAGACAAGAGGGAGTACAAGTACAAGAGGGAATACAAGAGGGTCTTCACTACATGATATCATCGACCTATAACGGTGAAAAAAAATAAACGTATGTTTGAGTACAAACGGAGACAGAAAGGATATTCTTCTTACTTGAAAACATTACATGAATTTAACCGAAAAACTATGAGAGGATACGTGGCGGATGTATATAGTCTTTGGAAAGAAGGGATTGAGATATGACCTTGCGTGATTTGGAGAAATGAAGAAACATAGAAAGGCTAGGAGGTTGGCATTAAAATTAAAAGGATTTAGCTGGATAAGTCATATTTTTGAAGAAGAAAGCTTTTTTAAGTCCAGCACTCAAAGAAAACAAATTTTACCAAGTGCATTCATTACAGACTGAGTGTGAGATACATGGGACCAAGATTACTCATAACCGAACAAAAGAGACCAGTTTCTTCAAAAGGGTAACGATCAAACTAGTTTATATAGTACATCTTGACGAAGAAAATATAACAGATGGCTAAATATGCGCGGATTTTCTTCTGTACGTTTAGGGGAAAAGGCTCGCTGGGAGGGGAACTATGATAGAACAGGCCTAAGTTAAAAAAGAAGGGTATTTATAACAGGAATCAATTCTTTATTTGTGTCTTTTATCAAAGTTTGCATCATAGTTCAGAAGAGTTATTATATTGTAAGGGCACTTTTGGTTAAAAGTAGCGGGTGGCGGTAAATTTTTTCATCTTAAGAATTGGCTATGAAAATTGATTTAGAAAGTGAGCAAAATAAAGAAAAAAATGAAGGGAATGGTTAATTGGGTCAAGAATTGATAGGGAAGAGGAAATTGGATGAAAGAATGGGAGAGTGGCAGACGGAAATACTCCTTAGAACACAGAAGAAAATCTTCTCCATTTTATGCAAGAAATATGTTATCTCAGAAATGACGCTATAAATCTTTAAGAGCAAGAGACATCACGCAGGAATGCTTCATTACACGATGATGGGTATCCATAAAACCCCGTGACAAAAATATGCAACAAAATTACGCACATTTCTAACTCCTGGGTCTTTTTCGGGCACCCCATTAAACCAACAGCCGGAGTACTTACGTCTCCCCTTTCACACTACCCCTCTTTCTCCCTCCCTCTCCCCGCCGACCCATCGCTGGGAAGGCAGCCATCAGACGCACCCCAAAACCGGAACACAATCCAAAAGTTGTTCCAAGACACATAAGAGGGCGATACAGAAACTGCGCGCGTTCAGACAGATGGCAAAAGGTTTTGAAAATAGAGGCGGAGCGGTCGCCAGACTTGTAACGTCACGGAATGACAGAGCGCCGTGCAGGTGGGTCCCAGAATTGTGGCGATGAGGGGGGCGAGGGAGGCGAGAAGGGATAGAGGACAGAGAGGAGACGAGATGAGTTGATGGGACGGGCATGGGAGGAGAGACAGGGCGCGGGGGACAAAAACGGGAGAAGAGGCGGGCAGATGCGGCGGACCCGAAGGATGTGCTCAAGCCGGCAGAGTCGGATCGAGTACAAAGAGTGATCGCATTACTCTAGTACATAATGGTAGTCTACCGGTTGGGGAAGGTTCTTGATGGACACCACTGCTATACAGCTATACGACATTAACCTCATTACGCCCTACTATATAATAACCCATTCCCCAACTCATCATATTTCCTGCCTCTATTCATCCCGTCAAACATGCCTAGTCTTTTCCTCCCCTTAATTAAATTAATTAAAATTCGTTGGTACCAAAACGCACTGCATTCCTACACTTCCCTGTCATCATTGAATTCCTTACTAAAAATCTCTTTCTTCTCCTAACAAGTCTAGTAGAGCTTTTTCGTTAGTTTTCCTTCCCATCCATTTCACTTTTTACGTTCTCCTCCTCCGGGAGGTCACATCCTCTCCAACCTTCGTTTAGCCTCTTACCTCTAAGATCTAATTTCCGTCCCTAAAGTTACACGCTACACATAAAATTTTTCACTAATCTAATACTATAGTATTTTCGCAAAAATAAATTCTATTTCAGTGTTTCACGAGGGGAAACGATGAAAACTATTGAGCACGTGGAGACTGCGATGAATTACGACATCACATCGAGAAACTATGCAGTGGTAGATATTCTGAGTTAACGGTTCAGGCGGGTTATTAAATTGGCCCATCTTGCTGGCCAATATGTTCTTAGAGGATTTTTTTTCCGAGGATAATATTTCAATCAAGGCTACCAGATTTAGGTGAACAGGTAAGACATGTGAAAAGTGTAGGTTCCCGTATAATCCAGGAGTATCCTAAATTATATGATACTGGAGTGGGAAACGATATATTTTCTCACCTTCTAAGTGCCTGCTCTTTTAAAGCTGTCCTAATCAGAGTGCTCTGCTCTTCCCTCCATTGGCTGACAAAACGCATAGAGCTACGTGGTAAATATCTCCACTTTACCAGTAAATGTGCGTCTCACCAAGTATTTTGCGGCTAAATGTATAATATAGCGCTCGGATACACGTGCCGTTTTAGTTTACAGTTTAGTAAAGTTTAATGTGCTCTAATACGCGAAAATATTTTCCCCCTTACTACTCCGAGGAATAAACCTGGCAAAGATGTTAACGCAAAAGCCAAAACAAAATACAAATCCCTCGACTATAATTCCTCTTTTCTTTCAAAGCGCACCGGCCAATTTTTACGACTGTTTGAACGTATTTCGGCGACGAAATAAAGTAAAGATCAAGTCTCGTAACAAAGTACATGTAACAGCAAACAGGAATGTAAGGAGATTAAGGTTTTTTTTCATGGTGCCTATCCACTTGGGAGCCGAATGGGGTCCCTACGTCAGAAGGTTTTGGTGGAGGCATTCCGGGGAGCAGTTTTACCCATTCCCTTCCCGTGCACGTGCGGGAGACAGGGGCTGTGAGTGATGGTGGGGAAGGAGAGATAAGAGACGTTTTGAGGACTGGAGAAGGGAGCATATCAGGAAAACATGAAGGTAGTGAGTAGGTTATGGGGCGAAGGATTCGGAGGAAAAGGTGATTTTTTTCGGCCGTCTTTCGATTAGCAGTGGTGACGCGTACGCATGTAATTGAAATCTCCTGACGTCAAGTTCCCTAATATTTTCACAAATATTCTCCATCTTCATGTTCAAGCATGAAGTTTGGTGTCTAGCAAATGGATTATCTTTATAATTCAGAATTTTATCTACAAACTACGCACACCATGGATGAGGGAAGGTAAGCAATTGCTTACCTTCCCTCTTACGTTCCGTACGTACACCGGTCGCAATGCGTGATGACCGATAAAATGAATATATATAAAATAGTAATTAGTTAAAATAGTAATAGTAATAAAAAAATAATTAAAAAGCTGCGCAATGACCAGATGCACACTGGCAGGCCACCGGTGCTAGAAATGAGTTCGGATCGTGAATGGCATCAATTCGATTGAACGTGAGTCACTCACGCAGACCCTGAAATCAGATGGCTGCTGTTAAATGTATTTTGTGTGTGTAATGTTTTTAACTTTGTAAATGGATTATTTGTTCTTAAATTTTCTAATCCTCAGCAGCGACAATGATGACAGCATTGCATGTATTCCTACATGCATGCCTACCATTAAAATAGTAAGGAAATTGCAATTAATAATTTTAAAACGTTTACTGAATAACATGTTAAACTAAAACAATTATTCACGAAGATTAATTAAGCAAAAGTTTATTTTGATCTCTAAGTTTTACCTTTTTTGGTGTTCACTATGTATTGTAACCAGAGAAAAAAAATACACACAAACACACATACATACATACATATATATATATATATATATATATATATATAT
>LYUA01001200.1:24881-37592 GCA_002093875.1 Calopteryx splendens | reverse complement strand
TTGGATTGTGTGCACTTATGGCTCAGAAACTTGGACTCTGAGAAAAGCAGAGAGGAAAAAGCTGGAGTTTTTTGAAATGTGGTGCTGGAGAAGACTATTAAAAATATCTTGAACAGAAAGGGTTACCAACCTGGAAGTACTACAAAGAAATGGGGAGGGACAAACACTGGTAAATTCTATCTGTAAAAGAAGAAACACAATGATTGGACACCTTATGCTTCACTCAAGGTGAATGACCACCTTAGTGGAAGGAGTGGTGGAGGCCGCGCAGGAAGAGGTAGACCAAGAAAAGAATACCTGGAGGAGATCATAGCGGGGAGAATGGACACAGATATAAAGAGACTGGCTTTGGAAAGAAAGAATGTGTATGCCCACAAACCTTAGGGTTGAGGAGAAGAAGAAAATAGTGCATACACCTCCAAATGTTTTGGGGGTGGAAAACGGTACCAACGCTGGCTGGCTATCACGGTAGACCCTCCATAAGAGATACGAGTACTGCAAAGACTGGTAACCTTGCATACCCTATCAATCCTCATTCATTAAAGTCGAGTCGAATCCTCCTCACCTGACCGAAGGGTGGGTGACGTTAGTTGAATGGGATTGATACATCGGCATGACAATGCAACACATACTATTGTTTCCTGAAATGGGAGAGGTCTACAGGAATATGAGTAAGAGTGGCGAATGAAATGACTGTTAGGCCAAAGGATGTACCGTGTAAAGCGCAAGAACTGTGATGTTGTTGTAATTGATAGAAATAATGTGTTATTTTGGTCAGAAGTGGACTAGAGTAAATGTAACAGTATCAGGTAACAGTATAAGGTAACATATAACAGGAAAAGGTAGTAGTAAAACGTAATAGCAACAAGTAACAGTAGCAGGTAAACAGTAGCAGATAACAGTAACATGTAACAGTAGTAAGTAACAGTAAAAGGTAACATTAGTTGAGGGTGTAGGCTTGATTCTGGATGAGGGGACTAGGGTACAAGCGAGGAAATACGAGTTAGTTTCCCCTCCATTGATCTAGGTTCGAATCAAATGTGGTTTTCGAAGAGTTGTGATTGTAGCTTTTCGTGCATTAGTGGGCAATGACACTGAAAGCATAAAGGATGACTTACGAAGCAACTTGAGAGTGGTTTTAAATAAGTGTGACTCTGGTGAAAGAATAATACTATAAAGAGACATGAATTCCTGCGTCGGTGAAAAAATGGGATGCCCGGAAATAGCGATGGGACCATCTGGCGAGCTCCAAATGAATTGAGAAAACTTGTTCAGTTTCTTCACGAAAAAAGTTTTCTTTAGTATCGAATACGTGAATTATCAAAAATGCATTCCTTCTAATGCATGGGAGAGGTGTGATTTCAGAGGCATTCTTTTGTGGTATTTAACGATTAATGGGATGAGTGAAGGGCACGAGGGTGAATGGGGAAAAGAACAACTGAGATAAAAAGAAAAAAAAACAATTATATAATATAAGAGTTGAGTGTGACCGATTTGAGAAGAAACGGTGCACAGTAAAAGTTATGGGTAAATTTAGATGAAGAAACACTCAAGACGAGGAAGAATCGCTTCCTTTAAGAACTGGAGAACACGCATAAAACAATGCATGGATTTGAAAAAGGGGCGAATGAATTCGCAAAGACAGACCAGTGCAGAATAAAACCGAAAAAATGGGATTGGGTTCTTTAATTAGTTTTAAATGAGACCTTTTTGACGTCGCACACACCGAATTGGAACGTTATGAGTTTATAAAAACTCTGCAAAACTTATTTATGCATGTTGAAATACCTTTGAAACAACGGAAAACTACACTAGATCGCTAGCAGTTCCTTACTTTATTATAATGCTATCTTTCCATTGGGAAAATGCAGTTTGCATGCAATATTGCCAATCAAGCGTAAATAAAAAACTTAAAAAAGCCCATTGAATAGGATGAAGATGGTAACCATGACCAATAATCTATGAAACACTAAAAGTTTGGTAATTCCGGCATAGCGATGGAGAAGAATAATACCGATCGAAAGAGAAAAGGGTTATAAGGATCGATAACGTTGGAAATTTAATTCTATACAAATTGTGTTTTGAAAAACATTCTTGAAAACTCCTTGAAAAAAATTAAAATAATTTCTATCGATCTACGTGTTGAATACAAAAGGTCGTGTTTTTAATTAAAAAGCGCCTAAAAACCTAAAATCCCTACATAAATGCACAAAACCACACACGACAAATAACATAGAAAAATAGTCAACCTGTGAACCAAGACCATGAAAGCTGTACTTACGGTGAAAATCCCAAGTGAGATTTTATTACTGGCGAAGAATCCTGAAACTACGCATGGAGAAAGCACTGCATCATGGAAAATACAATGAAGTGCAAAGAAAACAAAATTGTAACATTTTATACATTCACAATGAGAAAAAATATAATGTAGTAAGATTTCATTTCATTGGAAACAATTCAAGGAGATACTGTGCGTAAGAAGTTAACAAAATTGAATACGTGGTATTTTAGGCTTTTGCGTTATAATTAGAAACAATTCCAACTTGCCTTTGACAATGCTTTCTCCACATGTATTATTCATATTTTATAAACTATACTTAATTAAAAGTAATTAAAGAAAAAAATAAAACAAAAAATATAACCTTGCTAAAGATACACCACATGAATATATGATTTTTTTCACTTAAGCTCCGAAAAACGTATTTAAACCACGAAGAGAAAAAAATTAATAAAAAACAATTTCGCTCTACTATAGGCAAATCAAAGAATTCTCGTTTCATTATATTTCCAGGAAAGTAACCCAAAATTGGGGTACCCAATGCATCTAATTATTCTGAAAAGCGTTTTAATAACTTTCATGTGTGGAAGATAATTAAAATGACCAGATTGATATGTATAGCGCCAATTAATTGTGTAAAATGATGTTCACTGGTGACATTTCCAATTGGTACGTGGTTTCCCAGCATTTCCCAAATTTAACTTTTTCATTTCCTGGCGTGGACCAAATTTAGTCAGGGGACGCCTATCTTATTGAGATCGATAAAAATGCTTTTTCAAGAAAAAAATGTATCCTTTCGTTCCTCATTTAAATGAAAACATCTAAGACTTTCGATATTCAATTGGCGTTTTGCCCAACCCATGCTGCCACCGCCGCTGAACCCGTTGTTCTGCAGCGGCATACAGCCCTCGCTCTCTTCGCTCAACCCGCAGCCCGCATCCGCCACCGTACCTCGATCAGACGGCCATTCGACACTCATATGAGGCACTGGAATAGCGAACTGCATTCTGTGCATTGGATGGAGACATGGTGCCCATTGACTCGGAGCGAACCTCTAGGCACGGCCAAACTATTCCCGGTGAAAACTAAAGTCACGTACGCGAAAAACTCTTTCCTTTTCTAGTGCTTGTCAACACCTGTATAAAAACTTCCTGCCTTCCAGGTGGTGTTAAAATTATCAACACTAGGGAGCACTGCGAACACATTTGGCCATGACTCCTTAAATGTCTCGTCACGGAAGTCGCTGTGACCAAATTCTCTCATGACATTCTCAGTCTACCCAATCCTCTCAAACACTTACTGTTTTTTTCCTGCAATTCGTGAGTAAAATAGTAGGAAATACAGTAGGAAGTTAAGAGCATTCGAAGAAATATACAATCACTAATGCTAAAGGATTCAAAGTTCTAAATGCAATAAATTTCTATAATGGCTGGTGACCTATCACCCCCTGCCGCACGCCCTCGCGGCGGCTAACAGGGTGAGATGTAGATGTAACTGTTTGTTAATTTGACTAGCGACGATTCCGTCATAACGACCAAATTAGCGTAGCGCATTTACGTCTTACTTGCCCTTTAACAGAAATGTATTCAAACGTAATTTTTGAAAGGCTACACTACAAAGGAATTGAGATATACTTGTACGTTAAAGAAATTTCCAAATATCTTGCAAGCATGTACATTGAAGCCTTGGACATAAAAATCAAGGAAATTTACGCATATTTCATGGTCTAATTATACTTTTCTTTTTCAATTTCATTGTTATATATTTAAACTATTAGTGGCATTTATCATGGATGATTTTAAAAGAACGAGTACCTATATATCGTTTAGAAACGAATAAATATTAAATAAACAAAAATAGATGTGAATAGGATACATTTTTCAGAAAATCTTAAATTGAATATTTTGATAAAATTATTCCATAAATATTAATTTTCAAAGTTTTTATCCTTATTTTGTTTCGAATTAAAAAAAGAGTTTTATATAAAAAATATTTTATCAAAAATTCGAGTGGAATTTAATCGTTATAAAAATATTCCCCATTTATTTAAAATGAAAATTAATGTTAATTTATTCCTCTCTCGCAATACATTTATTCCGCCATGTGTGCTTTTCTACGCTCCTCATTACAGGATATCGAGATCAACTGAATATTTTTGGATTTTTATCGAATTCGTGCCAAGTGCAAATTTTAATGATGTCAAACCTGAAATATAAAAGACTTTGTCCTGGGACTGACGGAAAAAAATTGTGAAAACTCATGCTGTGTACCCGTGCAAGCAATCGACAAAGCATTCCGAGATATCATCACCGTTAAATCACTTACTCTACAGGCCACTGCGGGCGCATCATCACAGTTCGCGAGCAAGTCCCATGGAGCTTTCACATTCCCGAAAAGTTCTCCTTAGGGTTACACTGAATATAATTTAAGAAATTATTATTGTTTTAAATTATTATCTAAAAGTTTCCCTGACGTACTCTTGTGAGATTCCATAGCATTCAACAGGTAAATTAATGTATTTTAAATAATATTGCAGATGCCCCCTAATACCTAAGGAAGGCCTTTGATGTAACTTTCATTCATAACGTACAACACGTGTAATTTCTATTCCATTCTACGATTAAATCCATTTTCTTCATCATAATCAATATCGTTTTATTAATTCACTGAATACATAAATATTGCTTTCACTTTCATGCTTTGAAAAAAAATAATACGAAACCTCGAAACTTCATTCTCTTCCCCATTTCGATTTGCTCAAATATCCCAAAAATCAAATGAAAATTTTAATTGTCCCTTGGATACTAGACGATGAACAAGTGGCTACCAATTAGCAATTGCGTGATAGAAGTTTTTGTGTTTTCCCGGGATAAAAAAAAATAATTAATATCAATAAATGACTGTACCTGTAATTATAAGTGTTTAACTTTGTAATCTCCACTTACTTTTATTGCCAATGCCATTGTGATGTAATATTATACCCATTATTTTGTAGATTAACTGGAGTTACTATTTCCTACATGAATAATCACAATGCTGTATTTCTGTGTTTCTACCGTGGAAAAATGCAAGTTGAATGAAATATATAGTAAAACGACCAAGGTATGATTTAATGTTTACGAGCTTGCATGCTGAACCGTCGATCCAGGAATATAAGCTATAAATTCTGCACGAGGTAATAAACCCCTAAAACGAATTCCCTTCCCGTTTTTTCTTTATTAAAGATTCTTTAAATTACAAAAATTTGTCGAAGAAGAAGAAGACGGAAGCGCGTGAAAAATATAATAAGTTGAATTTTATTTCAACCATTTCAATGGAATATCTCGATATTCTCTAGGGGTTTGACAGTAAGCTGTATTTTCAAATTTATGAAGATTATTATAATTTCCATCTTTAACGACAGAGTCAGGAAAATTACATAAATATTATTATATCTGGCTATCAACATCTAAGATTGAAATAAATATATCTCCATCATTCCCCAGTAATCAACCCGAAGTTTGGTATTGAATGAGATATCACTCTGAAATAAGCCCTACGTGGTGCGAAACTCACACATTCAGTGCTAGAGACGTATCTGATTCAATATTAGTATTCAGTACTAGAGAGGAAATACAAGAGGAGCACAAATAATTAAAAGGAAGGTGCGGAAAAGAACTTTTGATATTGAAATATTCCAATTTTAAACACGCTTAATACATTTCACAGCAATGGGAAAGAGGTACGACAAAAGAAACGTTCATGTTACTTACTAAAAAGTCTTGACCTCCTAAGAAGAAATATAATTGCCCCTGAAAACAGGAATTTTTTGTATTTAAGAAGAGGATATTGAAACGTATCATACACATTCTATATTTGCCATCGGCCATACCACTTTGAACACAGCGATTTTCGACCGATCATCAAAGTGAAACAACATCGGGCCCGGAGAGTACTTGGATGGGTGACCGCCTGGCAACACCGAGTGCTGTTGGTATAATTTTTCCGGCCGTTTTAGATTGGCGGGCATGTGCTCCCCTTCTAAGCGAAGGGTCGTGGGTTCTAATTTTGCATCGGAGTATGGATGTTTACATTTTTTAAGTATACGAGTGAGAAGAGACGCCTTATGGCCCTTAATTTTGCCTAATTAAGTCATTATTACTATTTCAGTAACATAACAACCCACTAAGTCCGAATCGAATACAATTATTCCTTTCGCACGTCGTTACTTCCAAGTTGATTGAATGCAGTGCCGACATCAGTTCAGAAAAGAGCCTCAACTGAATTGTCCCTCGAGGTGTGAGTCTTGGAATTAACGATGGGTGAGGCATTGGCATAGGCGCAGTGGTTGATACAACGTTGCCATATATTGCCTCCACAACGTTTGACCACCAATTTGCAACTTGGTGATAGAAGCAGTTATATTTTATGGAATATTAAATTTAATGACAGTAACCGTAATTATATGTATTTAACGGTGTAATCTGCGCATTTATTACCATTGCCATTGTAATGTAATTTTATTCTCATTCTTTGTAGATTAACTGGAGTTACTATTTCCTACATGAATTATCACCATTCTGTATTTTAGTGTGTCGGCCGTGGAAAAATGCAAGTATAATGAAATATATGGTAAAGCGACCAAATTACGATTTAATGTTTACGAGCTTACATGCTGAACCATCGATCCAGGAATACATGATGTAAATGCCGCACGCGGTGATAAAACCCTAAAATTTATTCCCCTCCCGATTTTCTTTACAAACGATTTTTTTCGGACGCTGGCTCGAGCCTGAAAAAAGGGTTCACAAGCGTAAGGGAGATCTCAGTAAAGTTTTAGCATACTTCAGAGGAATTATTGTTTTTATGTATATTGAGAAATATCGAGTTATAACTATTGATTTATCGAAATTACTAGTTTCAAATTAGGGAACGTAGATAAAATTTAACTTTTTAGGAATTTCACTCGCTCATTGCCCAGCAAGACAAGTTTTTCCACGTTTTAATGTCATCATCAAGTGTGCTGTACGTTCCAAACCCAGCCAAATCCATTCATTGAAGACCAAGACTCGTGCGTTCCAAACACAACCCTGCTAAGTGCTAAATTGGTAGTGTTGGGGGTTAGGAGCAGAGTCACAAGTGGCTGGGGGAGAAAGGTAGCGGAGGAGGAAATAGGTGGGGGGATGGAGGGTGAGGGAGATATTGCATAATAGGGGATGATGGCGGGGAGGTTGAGGAGGGAGGGGGCACAGGCGTAACCAAGAAACGACTTTAAAGGGAGTTTCAACGAGGGGCACTCAGATTAATCGGAATCTCCCACACTGGTCAATTGAGAGTTAAAATGAGTAAATACACGAAGCGCGCTTTCTTATGTGAAAATTCCTGATTTCCCTTATATTTTGTCTTTAATGTCTTCCACTAATCGATTAGAAAAGCATTTATCACTCTGGAGAGGACTTGGGTTTAACACACACGCCTCCCCTGGTTGAGGAACTACTTAAGGGTGAATTTAGGGGGTTGATGTACTCGTTTACGACGGTGTGAAGGAGGGGTATTTGCTGTGAAACACTATATCTATTTCTTTTCGAATTCAGGGGTTTCTTTCGAACCAACGGTACACTTGATGACGACGATCAATCATTGAGACACTTTTCGCACGGCAACGTGTGAAAAATATATTAAGTTGAATTTCATTTCAACCATTTCAATGGAATATCTCGATGTTCTCTAGGGGTTTGACAGTGAGCTGTATTTTAAAATTTATAAAGATTATTATAATTTCCACCTTTAACTCTATCTGTTAACTGAGCCTGGAAAATTACTGAAATATTATTAAAAATGGTTATCGACAGTTAAAATTGAAATAAATATATCTCCATCATTCCACAGGAAACCACCCAAAGTTTGGTATTAAATGGTTAGGGTAAATGTCACTCTAAGCCCTATGCCGTGTGAAACTCACAAATTCAGTGCTAGAGACATACCTGAATATAAGTATTCAGTACTAAAGAGGTAATGCAAGAGGAGTAATAATAATGAAAAGAAATGTGAAAAAAGGAACTATTGATATTGAAATATTCCAATTTTAAACACGCTTAATACATTTTACAGCAATGGGGAGGGGGTTTGACAAAAGAAACGTTCATGTTAGTTACTAAAAAGTCTTGACCTCCCAAGAAGAAATCTAATTGACTCCCTTGTCCCAGAAAACAGGAATGTTTGTGTTTAAGAAGGGGCTATTGGAACGTATCAAATGGTACCTACATTTGTCAACGGCCATACCACGTTGAATACACCGATTCTCGTTCGATCCTCGAAGTAAAGCAACATCGGGCCCGGAAAGTACTTGAATGGGTGACCGCCTAGGAACACAGGATGCGATTGGTATATTTTTTCCGGCCGTGTTAGCATGGTGGGCATGTGCTTCCCTTCTAATCAAAGGGTCGTGGGTTCGAATTTGGTATCGGGGCATGGAGGTTCATATTTGCTAACATAGAAGAGAGTGCTTCATGGCCATAATTTCGCCTAATAAAGTCATTATTATAGACATTGTCACTGACGCATGAGTAGGAAAAACGTTGCCATAATGCCTACAGGAAGTTATCCTTAATTTATGAAGCGCAAAAGAGGATAGATACAAAAAAATCAAACTCTTACTGCCCCGAGTGCATATCAACAAAAACATACGCATTTTATCTTCTGGGATTCATCTTCCAATTCCCCACAAATATAGTTAGTTTATCCTATAATGATGCCTAGACATGATTAGGAGAATTTAGAAGTCAATGTTTTATCATCCACAGTACATATTTTATCTCGGCCATTTTTCACAGAATTGTGTCTGCAATATTATAAAGTACGATGATAATTCGAACACTTGAATATAACGTTAAATGGCTAATTTAAATACTGTAAGAATCACTTGATAAAACTGCGTTAGTTTTTTAAAGAGTACTTACTCAAAGAATTCTTAGGCAATATTTTTTTAACAATCACGTTATAATATTAGACAATATAAATCTTAAAAAAATAATGAGAGAAAATTACGGGGGATGATGCATTCATTAGATTAAGCTATCATTTTTCATCGATTTAATACCATTCGCGGAGGATTAAGTCCATTTAAACAATTAAAATGGTGCAATGGCAAGGTTATATTTTAAATAATATAAACGAATACGTCCAGCAAAAGATAAAAATAAATTGTAATTAAATTTCAAAAGAACACATACCAGGCGGATGAACAGTTCGGAGGTTGAAGTTCGCCACTTGATCCGTGGGCAGCAAATCTAGAAAAAGAAACAGGGAAGCCATTATTGTTTATGAACTGTATCAAAGCTTAGTATTTTTCAATTTAATAACAATATTCAACTATTTACAAGAGGCATTTAGGTCGCATTCATACGTTCCCAATACCTGTTCTCATCGGCTTCGACTCTTCCTGTAAGCTAAGGAAAACTCATTGTTACTGCAACCAATGCCACTTAAGCATAAAACTTAAACTGATAACGCAAAAGAATTCGAGTTCTACTTGGTAAGAATGATGTAATATAAGGTGCTGATTAATTTATAAATGTATATTATTTTATAAGAACTATGCCGAATCTATTTACTGAGGCATTTAAGACCATCGGGAACTTTCTTACAGTGATTTTAATCGCAAAACACCCATAACAGTGACCGGAAGGGTAACCACCATCTTTGGGGACAGCAGGCGCGCTACAGGTCCGTGTCACCAATTGCTAAAGGCTTACATTCCCTAGTTTTAAATTATTTAAGGAGCATTGGTACTTCTTAAGAGAGTGAAAAATGAATTTCGTATCCAGTAGGTTGCTACCACAATGGATTTGCTTAGGTGGGCGTCTTTAGAGTTGTAGAATAAATTATTGATAGAGGTGTTCTTGGAGTTTAGTTTATGACTATCTCTTATCTAGATGCATCTATCAACGAGGTTGGTTTTCAGAGATTAGAATTCTAAACGCTAATAATTCGAGTTCTTCTTGTCGATACTGCATAATCTAAGCCAATATAGGCATACATAGGAACCGCTAATACGACATCATTATTAAAAATTAAAGATACCTATATCGTACGGCGGAATACGCTGTCACAGCAAGTCTTCCAAATTGTGCTTCTTTTAGGCTTACAAGTAATATTTTTTTTAAATTACCAATTAATCCGAAAACATCCATGTTGGCCTTTACATCGGATTATTAACAATTAACAAAGAGGACAAACACACACATCCATGCCCTAGGTGGTGGATGAAAATCCACCTAGGNNACACACATCCATGCCCTAGGTGGTGGATGAAAATCCACCTAGGCGGGATTTTAACCCGCGACCGTAGGATTGGCAGGAGAGGATGTTACTCCTCCGTCACCACCACCGAGCCGCCACCGAGGTCGGCAAACAACCCTTCATCCCGAGGACCAATTATATGCGGCTTTTGTGTTCGAGTCCTGAACATACGTATTCTGCCGAGCACCATTTGGTCTGCAGCATGTATCAAATACGTGGAAGAATTCGTTGCAGCATATGTAGAGGACTTGATTGAATCGTCGGAAAATTTCGATGAACACCTGAAACACCTCAGATTAATACCATAAAAATTAAAAAGGGCAAATTTCACGTTAAATCAGAAAAAGTCAAGAGTTTTTCCAAACTGAAATTCTGGTCTTAAGACCTGTTTTGACATCACAAGGAGTTATTCCGGAACCCAACAAGTGAATGAGATCCATGCTCTGCCAACTCCGCGGAATGCTAAACAGCTTTGAGGTTTTCTTGGGGTGTGCAATTTTCATTCTCAATTCACGCAGAATTTCGCGTATAATGCCTACACTCTAATGAACCTGCTAAAGAAGAACAAGAAGTGGAATTGGAAAGAGGAATTGCCTACGAAAAGCTAAATACGCTATTTCTGGAATAAGTTTTTCTTTCATATGCGGATAGCGGAGAGAAAATTCTTTCTTCAAACTGACAGAAGCGACTATGGATTGGGGGCAGTTATTAACCAAAAGGATTAGATCGACAACGAGCGAGTACTTTGCTTTGCGAGCAGAACGTTAAAAGGGCCCGAAGTAGCCTCCTCAACAATGGAGAAGATAGCCCTAGCCATCGTATGGGTTTTAAACACGTTTCGTACCTTTCTACTGGGATGGGAATCCACCATTCGTACTGATTATAAGTCATTAACCTTCCTAATGAAATGCCACCTTCCTAACCAGAGGTAGACAAGGTGGACTCTTAGTATTGAAGAGTGTAATCTCGGAGAGGAGAACTGCCGGGGGAAATTAAATATTATTCCGGATTGATTGAGTCGGCATCCGATAACCGATTCATCTGCGCAGTGTTTATCGCCAAAATATTTTAAAATGGCCCTGCTTGATATTCATGCCTCGGATTCCCCACTGGAAGACCTGATGAACCTTCCCACTTTATAAAGTGAAGACCCGCAAATAGGAAGAGTGATGAGGTATTTAGAGGGCGATTTGGTCCGTGATGAATTTGACTACGGTTTGGTCCAAGGAATTTTAAAGAACTGAAATATTATGGACATTGTTCTATTTTGAAAGGTAAAGACGACCCAACAGTGGAGAATTTGGGAACCGAACTCCCTCCATGGCAAAATCACCTGGCACGTTCAAGCGTCTTATGGGCATTTTGGGTCGTTAAAGATTTAAAGGATTTTAAAGGAAAGATACTTCTGGAAATATATGAATCGTTATACGAGGAAGTTGTTGGCTACATGTGTCAAAGGACGAAATATCGAAATCTCAGTTACGAAGGGCGAATGCAAAACATTATACCTGACGCTCCCCACGGAGTAACACGCGCTGCCACTTGTCAGCGGAAGTAAAAAAACAACTGCCGCTCGAAGCCCTATCGGCCAAGGGTACAAAAATGGCACGCACCGGGAGAGTGCGATCAATGAGAACCAGAACCACATCCAGATCAGAGAAGTTGAGTGTCACACCTTTTTTGTTCAACTTGCCTGCCCAACCCAGTGAATTCCCCTAACCCTCGACTCACGTGGATAGTTAAAATTGAAAATAAATTTTACATTAACTTATTACCTAGGCCTTCTTTACTTCAGACACCATATATTCCATCTTCCCTTAACTAAGTCAAATAATTCTTATATATCGAATCACTTTTTTTTCCAGCACTCCCAAACAAATGAAGTTTTTTTGATATTTAATCCTATCCCTATGATTCTCTCCCGCCCAGCTGCTATATGGATCATCATACTAATCATCCCATCATCACACCATCAAGGTCGGTTTGGTAGGTGAGAGTAGAGCTCACCCAGTGCTGAGCCCAACGGCGCGTGAAATACACAGAGTAGGGTAGAGGGGCCAGATCCTCTATCCCTATACCACTAGTGATTTACGAGGATGACCTGGTACTAGGAAAAAATATACACAGCTTGGGTGAAGCTGAGGGTGACGAGA
>LYUA01001199.1:97017-108942 GCA_002093875.1 Calopteryx splendens | reverse complement strand
ACTGGCCACCCTACACTAATGTGTGAATTTCACATGCCGTTGGGCTTAGTACTATCCTCACCTATCAAACCGACCTTTGGGTTGATTACTGTGATTTTTTATGACAACAAAAAAATCGGAAAAATCAATAAATAATGTAAACGGATATTTAATGGAAAAATGAATATTGTAATAATTAGAAAGGGCTATGCTATATTATCAATCACATAAACAATATTACTTAGCATCGCTAAAAAGACTTCCAATTTTTTTACATCTGCTTCACATTGTGCTGCCACAGAGGTATAACAATGTGGTGTAAGGACATTACAAGAGATAATTAATTTACATATTTGACTGCTGGGGGTTGTGATTTATTTTGTTAAGTACGTGTATAGTGGAAGATAGGTGACAATATGAACTTTCTTTTAATAATATTGGAATGTTTAACCTTTTTATCGCGAGCTGTGAGAATTAAAATTGAGTGCTAAGGAGTGTTTTTTATTTTGAATATATCAGCCTTGATTTTCCTTTTCATCACTGGAGTGTCTCCTATCGTTGCATCTTTAATAACAATGTTGCACTTAATTCACCATTGAATTCATTTTCCAAGAGCTTAGTGGATCTTCTTCGACCACTATCTATACTTCTCTTCTACTTTCTCATTGCGTCTAAACTACCACCGTGCTAATGAAGCTAAATTTCTTTAAGGCACAATCGCATATTCTTTCAATGTGGTTTCCACCTTCAAGACTGTAGATAAAGATGACCCCATGAAGTGCTTGACGTGCTCTAATCTAGCTTATCCGTCCCCGTATATTTTATATGCATTTGTATGTTTCCCGTTAATTATCCCTTAAAGTTCAATTTCGTACATTAGTTAATATATTATTCCAATCCCATGCGTTTTCACAACCCCTAACTTTAGTAGTGGGAGTAGGTACCCCAACATCCCCCATACTCATCATTTTGCTATATATTGTTGTGTCGCAATCAACGAAATGGGATCAATTATAATCCTCTTATGTTGCTTGCGTGTCAACTTGTGTCAGTGAACGGTTTTATGGACACTGTGGGACTTGCTTAGGCTAAAGACCGCCGTCCGCTCTGGGACGGCGGATTCCGTCCACGTTGGCGTTAATATTCACGTGCGTAATTGGGTACCCCCACTCCCCCAGGAGCTGATGATGGACGAAGAGGAGGGTGAGGAGAGTCCCTACGGGGGGCAGATGGAGGTTTTCGAGGGCAAGGGTCAGGGGCCCATCCCGTCCCGCCTGGGGCCCTACATCCACCGCATGGCCTCCATGATGGGAGAGGAGGGCGGGCGAGAAGGCGAGGGAGAAGGGACGTCCGAGGCGACCACCGGGGGCGGCCGGGGGGGTGTCTACACCGAAGGAGGCGTCATCTACCTTCCGGACACACCCAAAGGTATGCCCGCTTCTGGCCCCCTGGATACCTGGGATTCTCAAGAATCTCGCTCGAGAATGCTTTTAGCCAAGGAAATAATGATTTGACGCTTCTACCTAACACTGACAGAGGTGTTCGACAACAGGTGCGTTCGTTTTCCTCATGTTTAGGAAAAAGGTAATCTTAGGATATTTTCACGTGGGGGGAGGACAAAAATGAACTGAGCAAGTTGAAGTTTGTTCTCATAAAAAAATAACTCATGTTCAAATCATCTTAATTTTTTTAAACCCATTACGGGTAAGTTAGCTCGCAGTTAGTTTCGAACGCTGTGCGTATTCAAACTTACGCAGGTTGAAGATCGACGATTGACTCGAAAATGAATTTTGGGTTCTGAGTTTTAAAGGTAAGTAATTTAATATTTTATCCCGCTAGTGCTCATAATCATTTAAAAGTGGTAATTATTCTATTCATTATTAATTATTTTTTACATTATTTATTCAGAATTTAACTTTTTGATAATCCAGTTCGCAATGAGAAGTTAAAAGCACGTATCCCAGAGGAAGCCACTAGCAAATCTATCAAAGTTGTCAGTATAAGCATCGGACATAGCCAGCAACGTGGATTATTGTCCATAGGGAAATGGAGAAATGAAATGACTTTCAATTTGAAATGCGATTAATGTATTTAGTTTACAATTTAGATCTTTGGAGAATTAACCACGGTTAAATCAAATCGTATAGTGAAAATTCGAACATCATATACATCTAGCCGTCTCTTCAGTGCTAACATATCTCGCCCATCTTGGACCAACTTTTCCAGGTGGTGGTGTGGTCGTGTCCCAGGGCCGGCCATCTCCCATGTCTCCCCCTTCGGCCTCAAGGGAACACCCTCCCTCCGCCGTTCTCGACGACGACACCCTGGACGCCCTCCTGGCGGAGTACGAGGCTTGGGGAGGATTCCAGCGGCCCGAGCGCCTCGACGTCAAGAAGCCCGGCCCACCGTTCGCCATCAACGGCTTCGCCTTTCGTGACAACGGTAACGACGTGGAACCGTCAATCAGGAAGGAGCAGGTGCGCAATACTCTTTTTGCTTTTGACAACTTAAGAATGCCACGTAATGCTATGTTGCTAAGCTTGGCCGACCATCGGCTATCCCCCCGTGGCTTAGTGCCCAAGCTCAAGAAGCATTCAGTACCAATTTTATCGTATAACAGCGACTATAAGGTAAACGGTGTGTAACAATATGCCTATTTGCGTCCTATTTTAAACGTGAAGTAAAAGAAAACTATTTCCAAATTCTTTATTTACACTCTTGGTGTAATTTTTTTAAGTCTCATAAATCCTCACCGTGATCATCACCAAGAGTCACAGTTTTATGACTCTTGGCAGGGCAGGGGGTGAGAGCGTTAAGTGTAGCCTAGATAAGGCAAAAGGAAGTTGGAAATATTTTCAAACTATAAAAATAAACTAAATCGATTCCATGTTAAATGGGACTAAAAAATGGTAAGTTTCAATTCGGATAATATTGATAGAATTTTAAATTTGTTTTAGACTTATTTATTACATAGATTTTAAGAAGAGATTTTATGGCCATCGAGATCAGATCTGTCCAATCTTTCCTTCCTTCATGTCATGTGTGCCCCAGTTAAATTTAAGTTTACCTTTTCTTCTGCACCAAATAATCTGGCAAAGCGCGGTCGCATATTAAAATTACCATCTCTCTGCGATGACATATGCAACAGCCGAATTTTCCGAAAAGTGCTACAATAGAATCCCATTCAAGATTTTGCCGCTCAATATTAATCAATTATCAAGCTTAACATTCATCAAAGAATTCATAGGTTTCAGACTCACGCCACCTATAGTTATTTCGTACTCGAATGGTATTTACCAAGGGTCCGTACCGGTAGCAAGAAATATCGAGGATTCTTGTTCTTGGCACAAAGGATGATAAACTTTTACCGAGGTAATCGTACCTAGTTGCCCTAGGCACCAAGTATTGGTATTTAGGGATGTTAAGGTCACAATCCGTGAAAATAGTAACTCTTTTCAGTGAGGAATACTTATTCTTATTTAATAGAAAATTTGCGGTACTTAAAGTATTATATCAGCACGTTTGGAAATAAAATATAAGTTCCGATATCACCAAGAAATTAATGTGGAGCGTACCTCCTGGCATGCCGAAAAACGGAATTTCTGTATTGAAGGTCAAGTTTAAAGTGAGATAAATTCAAGCCTTTGGCAGGGGGTCCTTAAAGGAGGACTGGAACTTTCCAGACCGCCGTTACAAGTTTCGTGACTATCAAATAAGAGTAACAGCTAGTATTTGCACCAGTTCCGAAGACGGTTGCAGGGATAAAGCTTTCATTGATTGCGGTCACATGATGGAGCGTTTTGGAGTGCTTATTTTAAATAGGCACTATAAACAAGCTAAATTTTATAGCAAAGATGAAAAAATTAATCTTTAAATATTCGGAAATTAAATGTATAACCTCGGCCACAAGAATTAACCCACTTCTGTCGTAAATTTCTCTTATTTTGCTCAAAGTAAATGGGGAATTCAGCCTGAAAGATAATATAACTAGCCTATTAAAATGTGTGTTCTTCTTCTTTCTAATTATTCCCTGGTACAATATTTGTTGCGTTGGAATTTTTTCTTGGTGATATAATATTTTGAAAGTGATTGGAAGGGGTCATCATGTTTCATTAGTTTTATTAAATTTCGTATTTCTTACTACATCCGCAGAAGGCAAAATCCTGGGAAGAGGAATCCCACCAGGAACCTTCAAAGAATGACATCCCTGAAGATACAAAGCATATTGTCTCAGGTAAGTGAAGCTGCTGCGTAACTTCTTTTTGGCCAAGAATTGTAATTTAACTACATTTCTCCATAGCTCGATTCAATTCGGGAAAAAGTAACAGTTGACAAAAATGTTCAACGATTTCCAGACCTGTTATTAAAGTCAGTCTATCATGTATGGTGTGGTGGTAACCAGACCTGTTATTAAAGTGGTCTATCATGTTTCCGAATATTTCGGAAACCACTCGGAAACCGAGTGGTTTCCGAAAACTTGGACATAATACTGTACACATATTTAGTGTTCTTAATGTGGATCTACCGTCTAGGGTAGGTTTCTGTATAATTCAACGTCCCACTCTACAGTAACCCTTTCTTTATTCCCGCATACTTTCTTCCACCCTTCATTCCATCCAGAATTCTACACTCTATCTCATTCTTCAACCATCTATCTCTATTCACTATACTCGGTAACTATATCTCAAAAGCCTCCAACCTACGCTTTTCATCTCTCCTCAACGACCTAGTACTCCTATAGTACTACTCCAAAAATAAACTTATTTTTCCCTACTCTATTTCCTTCTTTAGCTTGTCTTATTTTTCCTCAAAAAATATTTTATATTTTATTCCCCACCATTACCAATAATTCTTCCCTAGGTCATAGGCTTCCTCGCCACCTCCAAATTTCCCCTTTTTTATTTTATCGGAATTTTCCTCAATAAACTCATCTCCTCCCCAATAGAACGCTAAACGTTTCCATCTTACTCTTTACCTAGTACATTTTCTCTATCATAATTTAGACCCTTATTTCAAAAGCCGCAATGCTGTAGTCATTCATCCTTAATAGCCTATTTTACGAAATCTACTCTTAATGCCAAAAAAATTATGTGCATATTCTTTAAGCCTTATGCAGTCTCTGTCATCATTTCTCTCCTCTTGGTAAATGTTTTGACCATATTCGTTCAAATGTCACCGATCCCGCAGTGAGCAAAATAATTACTGAAATTCTTTGGTCGAGTGTCCGTTAATTTATAATTCGGCCTGCGAAATATAACGATTTTTTAAAGAATTTTGAAATTCCTTTCCATAGAATAAGGTTGAGATGTCCAAAATACTCGCGGAGAGTACATTTTTATTCAAGCGTCGAGGTTATTCAGCAATTATTTAATCTTCGCCACCAACATTTCTTATTTCATATGTTACCACGCGGATATATGGTCAAAAGGTGAAAAATATACACGAGAAAAATGTTTCAAAAATATCATTCCACGTGTCGAGTAAGTGCAAAAAATTCATTTTGATTTCAAAAGAGGGAAGAAAGCCTCCCTTTAAGGAATCAATGCACCATCCTTCGCGTTAAAGAAGCACTTTTTCTCCTTGCAACATACTCTTTCTCTATCACCCGTTCATCCGTTGTGGTGGTTATTATGACAGCCTCTTCTTTTGGGGTTTAAGATCTGTGCGTACCTCGATGTTAAGAATCCCGAGGAGATCGCTTTTTAATGTCATCTGGCAACAGATATCGAGCAAAAAAGAAACGGTATCATTCATCTTACGAATGATCAATTATGCTGCACAAAAAATGTCCTCCTTCACCAACGTCATCGTTAAAAACTTATCTGACGGTTAATCTCCAATGAGCATTCCACGCTCGCGTCTCAATAAATCATTACTGCAGGACAAGACGTGACAAAGCGCCTTTCAGTTCCCATCGACAACAAGTGTCCTCACGGGGCGTAACAAGTACCCCCAGCTTGAGCGTATGTAATTAATGAGGGCCTTTAAGGAATACATATTCCGTAACTCTATTTACTTTGTGGCCCGTAATCGTTTTTGAGTTAATGAGGCGACAAATCCGTCGACGCCGAGCGTCAAATGCATGCTTAGAATTCACGATAGGTCGTCAATTGCGTCCTCGCTCCGAATCAATAGGGTGGGCAGACAGAATCACCGTGTAGTGCGCCTATAACGCCAACCATAGGGGTCGTCATTACTTGCTTTTGATCTATCGGGAAAGACTAAAGACACTTTGCGTTTATCGGTATGTAATTATATACTTATACTTGCTTATGTAAATTGGTTCTCAAAATATGCTTGTCGTACCATTTGATCATTTTAAGTCATCTGCTAATCTTAATTATTATTGCTGACCATAACAAAAACCTCGCCGAATATTGAAAAAATAGTTATTAGTATGTAATCTGATTTATAGAAATATACTTTTTTTATCTCGAAGGGCAAACTTCTAGGAAAAAGATATTAGTAGGAGTTTTAGCAAGTTATAAATAGCGAAGCGATGAAAATAAGCAAACTACTTGCGACGAATTTGATGGTGCTATGGGCTTGGTGTTGTTAACCTAAAACGGAATTGTGTAATGGTTATAACAATGTTATTTTCTCCTTCCTCTCTCGTTGATATTCAGTCATATGAACATGTAGTGAAGATCACAAATTAACTCTAATAGGAAACCCTTGCTTCAGCATTAATATAGTTCAAAATTAAATTAAATTAAACTTTCATTTTCAAAAATTGATAAAGTGCATGGAATATTATTGCAATATTTGCCCTTCTAGAGAGGGGCAGGGGCCCTCTTATTTAGTTTCCCATTTTTATTTCTTTCGTTATCGTGTTGCTGGTTAACTTTGTTCTGGAAAATATTATTTTTATATGCCATATTCTTGTCCTTTTAGGTGGATCAGGATTCACTAAGAATGGAGACAGCTCTTCTGGTGATATCATGAAAAACAAAATTAAAGAGAAGACGCTAGCCATTAATCGCATCAAGCAGCACAAAGGAGTAAGTATTCAATCGTTCAATTTGATTTGGGGGATATTGTTTCCGTGTTAACTGATTTACAATTGGTACCTAATCAGTAAATTATAATTATTTGGTTTCAATCGTAATAGCGGATATTTTTTAAATAATTAATAATGTCCATTTTTCACAGATTTATCGTAAGAAATTATATTTTTACGAAGATAATTGCTTTAATAATAATTATTATTATTTGTCGTGGGAATTGAAATCGGTTAGTTCTCACTGGTTATGAGAACAATCCTTCTGATCCTTTTCTTTCGCAACTCTTAAACGTCTGTTTCCCGGATCATGCCTGCAAATGATTAAGGAGTCGGGGGAGCACAATCATTTTGCATCCTCCGCTGTTCTTTGGGAATCGGCAACGTTGATTGAAAGCCATTCATGCATATGCCAGCGCTTCCCTATGACGGATCGTTTTGATTGTTGCAGGGTGCGGACGCAACCCTGACCCGTGCCGCGGCTCAGAAGAAGGAGGTCCCTCGAGGGCCGACTCGGCTAGTGGAGGACGGGGAGGGCATGTTCGCGGGTGGGTGGGACAGGGCCGGCGGAGGCGGAGGGAGCGGCAGAGAACCCGAGGCAGTGGATACCAACTTCGTGTTCGTCACGTTCAAGGACGGGTAAGCGACCCCTGCCCCCCTCCGAAAGAATCTTCTCGTGCATTGCCATTTATTTTTAGTGCTTTATTCGGTTTTTCCTTTGAAAGTGTTCACCCGCTAGGGTTACCATTGTTCTTCCTATTTCTTCTCCGAAGAATTCCTTGGGTGATTTTGATATCTAGTGATAGGATGACTTTGATATCTATTTGTCTTCTCCGGGCTTGAGTGGATTTGATTTCCGAGATCTTTTGTAACTATCACAGTCACTCCCGCTATACATGGTCGTGAGAGTATGAAGCTTTAAGTATAGTATTTGACCCGTCAAAAACTGTGGGCGCCCTGTCCTATCAACTAATTGACAACTATCCTTAAGTTCCACTAATAATAATAATGCTTTGTCGTGGATTATTTCATGATTTTATTCTTTAGTAGAACTCACCGCGAGAATCAGCAGTAGTTCGAGTTAAAATTATCACGTTTATAGCCTACTAAATACCGTTATTTCGGGCGCAATTTTTTGGTCCGGCCATGAATACACGCGTTTTGCAAGGTGCGAAAGTTTTTAGTCCACTTACAGTACCTTTTTGTATTCTACTGAGCAATCCAACTGTTCCATTTGGTACGTATTTCTCACAGTTAAAAATCTTGCGTTCCGTTTGATGTTCACCTCTGAGAAAAAACGTTTAATTTTGGGAATTTTGGAGTAACGCTAAGTTAGCGTAAGTTCACTGTGGAGTAATATAAACTGATAATTAATATTGTACTGGAAATATCTTTGCGATATTTCCCGTTGTTCCAGAGGCCCTGATTATAGAATGAGTGGGACGCGTAGTAGAATATGCTTTATATCATTAATTTCTCTTTGGACCCCTTTTTTAACTTATTGACTACAATGCTTTTTTACCTAGATTACTTTGAAATGATCATTTTTCTCGGTGGATCAAGAATTTTCGTCAGCAGTAGTTTTTATACCATGAAATAGTGTCCTTTTTAATGTGAATTTCTGTTTTGGATGTTGAGACGTGTTCATTGAACGTATGCCTGATTATCCTATTTCATGAGTATCAAAAAAACGTCACTAGTTAAATTTAACACGTGAAATGGTGGCTTTCATTCCGTCTTCATAGCAAAATAAATGAAAATATGTTTGCTGAGAAGCTCAGATTTTATATAAATTATCCCTCAATGTCAATATTTATTATCGAAGATGTACACCCGTAGATTTCAATTGCTCCTTAAAAATGTTAATTTTAATATTTCACGTGGGGTTTTCCTCAAAAAAGACATTAATTTAGTATAATTCCCACGAAACCTAATACCCAGAATTATTGCATTTTTCCAATTGCGTATACGTTTTTCTCTTTCCATTATTGGAATAGTGTTAATAACTGGAAAGAGGGAGCTGACATAGCCAATGCTGTCGCGGACTTCCTGCACCTAAGACGGGTTGACCTCTATAACATACGGTAAGTTCAATTGTTCTCTATGGCTTATTTTGTGCCTGGTTGTTCACTCCTGGGTGTTCGATTCCGATTTGTTAGGCCTTTAATTTGCTAGTCCCCGTACTCGTCGGGTTTAGAATTCTACGCCGACGTTAAATTTCAAACTGAAAGTAATTAGTTCATAATTACTCAAATGCAAAACCTATCATCTCTACCAAATTGTTTTGAAAAAAAATCAATAATTGTATTCCATCATTTTTTGCTCAAAAGACTATCATTATTGAGAGAGATATTTAGAATGTCGAGATTGTACCGAGTGCATAAAAATAACTTGTAATTGTTCCTGCTGGTGATGACTCAACATTTTTATTTCATTTCTCCCTCTCTGATAATTTTCCACATGGCCTCAGCGTGGAGCGGAACGAGGTGAAGTTCCAAATCCAGGAAAGCGCCCGCTTCAACGCTTCCGAGGTGGCAAGACGAATAGGTGAGCTTGCTCCAAAATTACTTCAAAAGAAAACTCTTGAGGCGAAACGAAGGTGAAACCTTTGACTCTACGTGCATTTTGCACACGGAATGTGCAACTGACCGACGACACTCATAGCATCAGGATCAGATTGAACAATTAAAAATACATACATAAAATTTCGTATTTTATGCTCTTTTCCAAAATTAGGTTGTTTGTTGCTTTTTTCGAATCTTTCTTCAACTATGTGAATTTTACTCCTTAAGCTAATAAAATTGGGGTGTATAACATTGGGATAAAAATTGGGTCGAATTAACGATATCCTAATTAAACCTTCTCTGAATAGTATTCTCATTAGAATGAAAAGAAAGGAGTTCAGTTCTAATAACTACGACTATTCCTCATTGTATGTGCCATAACCTCTACTGGTACAAAATTTCTTTTATACTTCCTTTACAAGTAATGCACACAAAACTAAAACAAAAATATCGTCTTGTCTAAACCAAGACCCTTGGGACAATTAAAATTGTTATTATTATCAATTATTATATGCAATATGCAAAATATTATATGCAATTAACGCTCTTTACTATTTTGAAAGAAGATATGCATACTTAGAATAATTAACTATATATTAAATAATAATAACTAGATATGAGACAATTAATTGCAGTTGCAATAGCTTCCGCTAGTATATTTTAATAGTCATGGGTTTTTAACTCCTACTCAATAAGGGTGATTTTGATATGTTGGCATTAGATTACTTCTGTAGAATGAATTGCGCTTAGAACTGCGAATGGACAATATTGAATAATTGATGCCGCCGATAGCACGATTTAATTACAAAATTTGAATGGCTACACATAATGTAGATATTGAGTTAATAGTATAAAGCATGAGTTTAATCTGATCTGGCTGTGATGTTGTGAACTATGTTGAGGACATCTCTGCACGCACGTGCACATGCGACATGCTTTCTCGGATAAAATGGTAACTTTCCTTCATTATAACCAGTAAGTATATTTTCAGATTTTCCAGACTTCCTATTTCATTTTGTCATGTAATTCCAAATCAAATGGAATCATAATATTATTTTCATAAAAGTTCATGAAAATGCTTCAGAGCCATCTAAGTGCCGCAGATTACTTTTGAAAATGGGAAAAAGTCGCTATTTGGAGTTTCTTTCTCAATTTAATCGGTGCCTGTTTGTGCTCATTTCCTCTCGCGGAATCGGGGAAACTCACTGATTCACTGCTGTAATTTCAGGTGAACTTAAAGGAGCCCTGAAGAAGGAGATAGGTGTAGAAGTGACGGCAGCTGGGATTGGCAATGAGGTGAGTGTACCTAGTTCTGAAAACTTACTTCACTCCAATATCCAAAATTATCCGACGAACCATGTTAAGAGTTTTCTATTTTAACTTTTTGGTTTACACACTCCTTCGTGTGGATCTGTCATTGTGTCGGAAATTGAAAGAGAATTCCGCGTCACAGCTGCTTTCCACCGCGCTAGTTTTTCTCGAAAGGAAAATTTGTTTACGTTGTGCGACTATGGAACTCCGTTCCATAGACGTTACGTACTCCAACCCCTAAACATCGCTTCACAGTGTTCAGCGTTACGACTAGGGAACTCCACCCCCAGCCATTACATGGTCCATCGCTTCAAAATATTCAGGGGTTGAACTGGAATGTTCGATGAAGGTTTCATTCCAATATCTAAAATAGCTTTCATAATTTTGTATCATTTCACTCATTTTAAATAGTGAATACACCAACCTCACCAGTTTTCATCCAGAGGCATACAAGATTGAATGTAATTGTTGAGAAGGAATTGTCACCCGTCGTTTGACCTCATTCCTGTAGTCATATTTAAAATTGGTTATCAAAATACGGAATTCGGAAAGGAATTCAGAACTAGGATTTGTAATTCGTAATGGAAATGCGGGAACTTGAGGGTTAAATACACATACTGGTAAGAAGTAACGATCTACAATCATTGATCCACATATATAAATCGTTTCGTGATATAGCTTCATGAATGAATTGGATGACATTTACCACGAATATCAAATGGAGGAGATTTTTGATCAGGGTTCCAAAATTTTTGTATAAAATCTTTACATTAGGCTTTTTTAAATTTAGGGTCGGCATTTCGCCTCAATTCTCGACCAAGTGGAATCAACGATCCCGACATTTATGCATCCGTACACTAGTTGGAGGTGGCTTTAGAAGTTATCCTTATTCTTTCACGGTGCGATCTTGTGGAAGCTCCGTGTCTTCCAAGATTTCTTCCGCGGTAGTTCACCTTTCTGGGACGACAGTTTCGCCGTCTTTGTAGTCGACGTCTTCAGGTGCTTGATGGTGCTTCAGTGCTTGATGCAGTTCAGTTCAAGGTGTTTATTCCATGGTTGAGGTGTACATAA
>LYUA01001199.1:66868-81880 GCA_002093875.1 Calopteryx splendens | reverse complement strand
TAAAAGCAATAATTCGGAGGTTCAAACGCTGAAATAATAACATTAAAGGAATTTGCAAAACTTATAAAGTTTTCATTTTTATACCACCCTTCATTTTTTCTAATTCGCCCTAATTCTCAAGTTCAAATAGCATTTTTCGATTAACAGTATGGATTTAATTTAAATTTCGGTTATGAAATGGTGTCGTGGTATATTATTATGAAACATTACTATATTTAATTACCATTTATGAAAATATCTAGCAGAGTTCAAGGCTATGGAAAAAGATTGAGACCTTACAGATTCTTTATTTTGTACCTTACAAAGCAAATTTAGAAGAAATATTTTTTGTCACCCTGGAATTCACCATATGCATATCACGTACTTATAATCTTACCACATAAAATTTGTGGTGCAGAGACTTTATGGGTGTATTACTCAGCACCCTTCTTCAGGATCCTTAGTAGGCATCCCCAAGCTGTGAATATCCTGGTAACTAGGTAGGTTATCTTTGAAGTTTTAATGGCATAGAAAAAAAAGGTATGTGTCCCCTATTTAAATTTGTGCTTTCACACTCTTATGGCTTACTGCAATGTAAAGTCTGTCATTATCTTTTAAGCCCACATCCAGGGTGATTACTACGAGGGGTATTCAATAAGTTTGTTTCGATGACTTTTGAAATCTACTGTTTGATACAATATAATCTCACCAGATACTCATTTTTTCACTATCAACTAATGTGCACTTGTTGTAGTAAACAAAGCCAGGTTGAACAACGAGCAACCCCAATGTTTTTGGGCTAATTTATGACAAAATGGCAACCATTCATTTGTTGGAATTATGGAAATAAATGAAAGTACAGACCATATACCATGTGTGGGCATAAGAATTGCAAAGAAGCACCACACATAATAAACTGGTTGAATTGTGTGGTATGAATAGGATATTAAAGCAAATGATGCAAAGATGTTGTTTGCTCTTCAGTAAAGGTTGAACAAGCCTGGTGGAGAAGTCTCAAGCTGGGCCCGATTACTCAAAGGTATAAGTCAATTCACAAGTAATTGAGGTTTACTTATACAGAACCTTATGATGAAAATTAACCTGTTCCAGCACTTATCACATCTACTTATCAGGGTGAATGGAGTTTGGAATGTTATAGATTACATTTATGACTGTTTTTAAGATGACTAATTGACTTACAGCTTTGAGAAATGGGTCCCTGGTCATCAAGTCTATTGCTGATACATATGCCAATATGGGGCAAGTGAGTGAAATGATTCACAAAAAAGGGTTGCTAAAGTGTGTTATGTGGCCAAAGAACTGAAAATTTCTTTTGGAAGTGCCCACCACTTTATACACAATGTTCTGGCAAATCAGAAAGTGCTATCACATTGATTGCCTTTCAAACTCACTCCTGAGCATCACAGTTTTATAATGTGCTGAAGCCTGGAATATATATTGCGAAAGGTTGAAAATTCCTTTCTGAAATACATCAAAACAGGCAATAAAAGCTGGGTACACCAATTTACTGCTGAATCCAAGATGAAGTAAATGGAGTGGAAGCACAAGAAATGCTCGCTAAGATAAAGTTTAAGGTGACAAGGTCTGCTAGAAAGGTCATGTTGACTGTGTTCTGAGGTTCCAAAGGCTTCCTTGTCATGGAATGCATGAAAATAGGAGCAACAATTAATAATGACTGTTATTTTGAGACTTTAGTTTGACTAAATCTGCAATTCATTGAAAACACCCAGGCTTCCTCATCAAAATATGTCTTTCTGCTTGATGACAATCCCTGCCCACACAGCATCTTAAGAATTTGTTTGTGAAAGACCTAAGTCATCCCCCTCTCACTCTTGAACTGGCAACAAGCGACTTGACTAGATTCTCAGTGTTGGAAAAGGAACTGGAAGGTCAGCATTCCTCCAGCGAAACGATATTCAGGCACCTGTGTTAAATTTCCTATGCATGCTGGCCACATGGAAATCTGAATATTTTTTTCCATTTAGCCCTAAATCTCAAATCCAAATCCCTTTTTTGCAATTAAACTTCGAATTCCCGTTTCTATTTTTATCAGTAAGTATCTTAAGTTGAATCCAAATTTAATTTATATTTTTTTATTACATTTTAAATTAAAGATTTTTTTGAATAAATTATATAATCCATTTGCCTTGCCATTTACAGTAGAATAAAAGCATAAAAAAATTTAACTTCTTTATATGTTGTATATCTATTTAACTTTCTGATGAAATAGAGTTTCTCAGAAATGTGCCACCTAAAACTCATTTACTTAATTTACTTGCCTTTCTCTCATGTTAATTATGTTTAAAATAATGTTATTCTCATATCTAAATTGTGATCTGATATATATTTTCATTTTACTCTCCAAATAGGTTCATTTAGTGAGTGAGCATATTTGGTGTGATGACTACTTGGTCCGCAGCTTCTACCTGAAGAATCTGAAGACTGGAGAGACACGTACAGTTACGCAATTCCACTTCTTATCTTGGCCTGAAGCTGGGACACCACTCTCAACTAAAGCCCTGCTTGAGTTCCGAAGGTATTTTTACAACCCTGTGCGTTTTTGCCTTGAAAATTACATTTCCTCTCATGACACTATGATTTAAATAGGTTAAATTCCATTATTTATTGTTTTTTTCCAATTCAAAACTGTTGGAGACAGCATTTTTTATAGGAACTTAAAATCTTATGTGAACATTTCAATGTGTTATTTGATGCTGATGTGCGACTAAAAAGGTATATGACTTACCAAATACTATCCTTTCATTTCTTTCTTTCTTCATCCTTTATCATTTCTTCCATCAAAACTCAATATATTTGAATTGCAGCATAAGAGTGGACACAATGATTCATAACCCAAACCACATGATCTAGAAAAGTTTATCAATAGGGATTGTAGTATATACTGAGAAACCAACATAATAAATATATAATGAGAATTGTCATCCAACAAATTTGATTTTTTCTCCAAAAATTCACTAAGTTTCCGGCTTCCTAGTAATAAAAGCATTTAGCATTGTTCAAATTAACTTCATACTTGTAAGTATGATAGATTAAATTTCAAGTCAATATAAGTCCAAGTGGGGTGCGGTAGTCTAGTGGGTAGTGCTCTGGGCTACTGACTGTAGGACCCAGGTTTGCCTCTGGGCACCCTCAGCTTCACACAAGCTGTGTACCATTTTTTGGGTACCAGGTCATCCTACGTTACGCTACGTTTTGTCATTCTAAGAATACACTTTCTTTCATATCATTAGCCTTAAAGGGGTTAAAATTATTAATAAATGTGTACATTATCCAAAAGTTAAGAGCTCCCAAGTCTATTATTTTAAATTTTTGTTGTTTTAGTCAAAATTCCTCTATAAAATTGGGGTATATGTTATACACCGATTAATATGGTATGTTCAATCACTTTCTGGTGGATTGTTCTTTTTATATATTCTCTGCATTTTACTCGTATAATATAATCACCTTTTCCACCTGTTATTAAACAAAAAAAATGGTGAACACTGCAAAACTATGAGCATCCAGCACACTGAATTATCACTGCTGTTAATTAAGCTCAAAATATTTAATGCATGGTGACATGTTTATAGCAAAAAATTGTTATTTTTTCTTAATAGGCCTTTATTACTCTAATCATTGTTTCAATATTAATCATAAAACATATGCACATGATATTTCTTTTGGAGCTATCACTAAGACTGTGGAAAACTGTCAGTAAATACATTCAGACATTTCATTGCTTCACAGTTAATTTGAATAAAGAATTCATGTATCAACCCCATGAGCCATATGATGCCACTGTCTCATCCAAAAAATCAGATAATGAAGAGACAAAGACTACCAAAAACTTGCATGTTCCACCTTTTCATTTTTGCTTAGGACAACAAGGTTGAAACTGATTGTGAGTCAAAGTGTTTGAAAAGTAAAAATCTGGAGCATTATCTAATATGGCCAGGATAAAATATGGAATGGCTAGTCATGAACGGAAGTCCTTTATTCAACTGGATAATATGAGACAAATTAGTCCTGTCATAGTCCAAATATCTTCACATCATATTACTGTATTGTCCCAAATCTAAGATGATGTATTTTACCCTTCCGGACTTCCAAAGAAAAGTGGGTTCATCTTACAATTGTAAGCAAACTCCTCAAATACAATTAGATTGCATAATCTAGATATTTATATTTACTAGTGTAGTTACGTACACAGTAGAATTCTGTTTGAGTTAAAGTTTCCTTAATATTATCTAAACTCACAAAGTGTTCATATGACTGGTTACAATTTACTTAAATTGGATTGTAAAAATCATCAATGCCGTCAAGGTATAAACTGCCAAAATGCCGGCACATTGGATTCATAGCAACGTTAAGAACATGTCTTAGTTTTTTTTCACTTGTGGGGTTCCAAAAATGGAGGTTGTCTTAGAATAGGGTTCGCCTTTGATTCATGTAAACATGGTAGTTTCATGAAATATCATTGTAGGAGTTGATGTAACATCCCATTAAAACTTGATGTGTATCTTTAATTTTATTGATAACATACATAATATAGAGTTGATAGTGTTATAAAATTTGTAATTTTATGATTAGTTGTGGTATAGTGAATGAATTTTATTCCTGATACTTGGTTGTGTACTCCTATAGGAAGGTAAACAAGTCTTATCGAGGGAGATCTTGCCCAATTGTGGTGCACTGCAGGTGAGTAGCAAGTTTTGATTCATAATATTTTGAAAAATCATTTAAACAAATGTATTGGCAAATTGGTCAACAAAACTTTAGAACCTCAGAGTCTTGAGACCAATGTATTAAGTTTTTTCTATGATGTTATTACCTTTCAAGCTGAATATAAAAAATACAAAGTAAATTAATATGTAATTGGTTTAGAAGTCAGCCAACTCATGATAATAATATGTATGAAATTATTACAATTTCAATTAACTAACTTGCTCGTCCTTTTCAGTGATGGAGTTGGCCGTACTGGAACTTATTGCCTCATTGACATGGTCCTCAACCGCATGTCCAAGGGTGCCAAAGAAATTGACATCGCAGCTACACTCGAGCACATCCGCGACCAGCGGCCATTCATGGTCAAGAGCAAGCAGCAATTTGAGTTCGTTTTGATGGCTGTGGCTGAAGAGGTCCACGCCATCTTGCGTGCTCTACCTCAGTGATTGCTCGATTGATATGAAAGGGATGTAGGGTGCATAAGGTGAAGGTGGAAAGGAGGGTGATGGTAGTAAAAAAAAAGGCCATTTTTGGAAACTCATTCTTCTCCTGACTGGAATGGACAAACCATTTATAGAGAGAGAGATAGCTGGGGTAAAGGTATGTGAAGTAGATGGAGAGATTACAACAGAATTTGAACTGGGATACTTAATCCATAACTTTCCCAAATATTTCATGCCAAGGATTGTGGGGTTCATTTTGGAATTGACCCAACATTTGATGAACTGGGAACATTTTAGAAAGGTAAGGTGTGGTTGTGGGGGTTTGTAGTACACTGGGAATATTTTATTTTTATGGAAAAGATATTATGCGAGGTTCAAGCAGTTAGGGGAAATGGAATCGGGTTAGTAGGTGGAAAGAGACAGGTATGACAGGAAAGGATTAAGGAGTGAGGTATGGAGTGAAAAAAAAGAACACAAAGGTGAGGGAAGGAACTGGGAATTGAAAAAAGATGGGCAATGCAAACACTAAAAAGTGTGAGTTGAAGCTAAGGTTTATTCACATTAAAGAGATGTAGGGTCACTTTAAGGGTGAGATTGGCAACAGTAGAAAGATAGGGATAAGTGAAGGTTGGTAATACTAAAAAAGCATGTATAGGAAGATAGCAGGATTCACTCTCTAAATAACAAGAAATATATAAAAATTCCCATGAGTATAATTAATAGTTGGGATGAAAGAAAGGTCTGAGAAAATCATGTGTATAAATTAATTGAATTATAATACTGTATGAAAACTGAGGGAGATTTCTATGAAAGAGAGAGGGATAGTAAGAGCAAAGAAGAAGGGGTGAAAGTCAGGAGGAGCAGAAATTGGAATTTTGCACCGCTATGGAGATACAGCTTCATAAACAAGGCATGAATATTATTTCAAAGCTATATGGAACCTGACCAGGGGTTAAGGATGAAACATTCTTTTGAGTAACGAATGGAAATAATACATTCCCAATTTATGTCTTACATAATAACCTCATTAAATGTAAATGCCTGTTTACAGAATCAGTTACAATGCCCTTATTCCCAAAACTTCCTTCTTCTTCTTACCCTCCGTCCTTCTTCCCCTCTGTGGTATGATAAAAGGACAGAAAATGTCACCTGAGAGGAAGCCATCTTATTTCATACCCACCCATATAATTAAAAGTTCTACTTGGAAAAATAACACATTTATATCAGGAGCAAAATCCTTCATGTCTCTGTCTCTAAGTAGTAGTTTGTCCTTCCATCTGGATGAATATGATTTCATTAGCTTTGATCTCTATATTTTTGTTATTTATCAAAGGAAAGTCAAAGAAAAAAAATACTTTACCCTTTGTCCGCTCTGAGCCTAAGAACGTTGTGAATTAACCTCAAGAACACTTTCAATTATATTGAACCTGTAATTTGTAGTGTAATGTTTATATTAATTGTTTTGAGATGTCACTGTGTTTGGCAAGAGAGAAAACGATAAAAAAATAAGATGAATATATATATATCTAATATATGTTATATATCTGTATATGTCCATTATCTTCCGTTACCCACCGCATAATTATGCACGTGTCCCAGACTAAAATGTCTGGGACCATTTTACCTACATGTCTAGTGAAGTGGACATTGTGTCCTATCTTTTCTGTGGGTCGAACGGGATATCAGAGCCTTCTTTCATGGGTCAATGTGGATAACCTCAATCAAATATACACATATGTTATTTATTAAGTCAATTCTTTAGGTCTAAGATTATATATAAAGCAAAGTATTTATACAAAATGAAAAATAATTATCCTAAATTATTTATTTTAATGGATAAGAAATTTCAATGAATATATGGAGCATGTTAAAGTGTTCATGGAAAAGCCAACATTTGGTTATCGTTCTAAAAGAAAACTTGATGGTGAATTAAAATGAGTGTTTTATTGCCTGCCTATTTTCAAGTGTGGTTAAAAAACTGATACCATTGGTTCTGCTACAATGGAATATTCTCAAATGATAAATTTTATGAAGAGCTACAAAAAATTTGAATTTCCTTCAAGAACTCCGAGGTTCTACATTTTTATCAAAGATCCTCTGTTTTTGAAGTTTTCCACCAAAAAAATATTTGATCTGAATGTCCCGTCGTACCATGGGCTGGCTGCATCAGAAAAATATGATGATACAAAGCCTCCTTAATAAGAAAAGTATTTTTGGAATGTGTAGATGTCAAGGCAACTCCTATTTGTCTACCTTAGAAAAATTCTCATTATGATGATGAAAAATATATGAAACCCTATCTCCATTTGTATATTTTTCCATTGGGAAACTTTCTTGGCTCCAGCCTCCCAAGGATGTTTCCCCTTCTTTACTTCATCTTTACCCTTTCTATTTTATCCCACAAAACCCATACTATCTGATGATATTTGAAAAATTATACATGAATGCCTAGTATGTTGTACTTAATTAGGTGTGCATGAGTCAAAGTGGATATACCTCTGATAATGCCCAAAGTGGAATTTCCATGACAAAATTTAGAGTGGTCTATGAGTAAAGTGAATAAAGATGACTGATTGTAATGGCACAACAGGTAAATCCTTTCCATCCTCATGTCCATATCTCTTTGAGTGATGTTTTATAATTTTCATTATTCTCAATTTTATTTATTTAGTATTTTTATTACTATTATCCTAAACTCTTCTTCACCAACCTTGTGACATAATCCTTCATGTACAGAAAAAAAATGATGGTAGCTTTTCATATAGAATCATTGTGTTACTTTTTGTTAATAACCTGCATGCATTCCTTGTCCTCCCTTATAATCTTGGTTTTTAAAGGCATGACTGATGAGCAAGATTATCATTCAGCCACTAATTGCGTTGTTTACTGAAAAAGTCATGGAAATGCTATCCAAGAATTTGTAATCTTGCTCCTCTTGGAATATGAAATCTTCAGGATATCTATTTCATATTTTGGATTGTATTTGTAAAGCAAGGATGCAGAGGATGGAAAACATTATATAAATAAAGATGAGCATGTTATTATAAATAATTAAATGAGCTTGGTCCCAGTTATGTTTGTAGTTATTTAGGAAAAGAAACATTGTTAATCTTGCATGCAATACCTACCCTTACATGATCCTTGACCATTTTAATTGAAAGTGTGCACAATTTCTAAGGCAAGCTCTCTTTACCCAAATAAGGGCAGAGTCCTTCAAACTTAAGGGTTTATGAGTGATTTGTGAAACAACTTTTACAATAGAGCATTTGACTTTTCAGTTTCTTTGGCCTTTACTATATGTATTTTACACTTATACACAATATGCTGAAATGTAGAAAATAACCTATGCTGAGTTTCTGTAGGAGAAACCAAGACTGACCAGCACTTTAGAAACCAAATTCTTCTAAATCTTTCTTGCAACCAAGACCATTCAATGTTTTCATACTGCTTGGACTAATATTACTTTTAGTCAAACTACATTTTTTTCGAGCTCTAATGAGACATGGATGTGTTTTCCTGCTAACACAATTAGATTTTTTACCATTCAGTGCTGAAATGCAGCACCTACCTATATGTTGTGGTTAAGTGTTTTAATATATATATATAAATATATATACAATGTATATAATAACCTGTGAAGTATTTAAATTGAATAGAAATATATTTTTGTGGATTGGATTAAGCAGTAAAAACTATGTAGCAGCAACATCAAGTATTTCATGTGATGAAGTTAATAAATACAGTGGTTTGGTGGAAGAACTTTCTTGATGCCAATTTCCACACTTCTATGCCGTAGTTGTACAAATGAAATCCAGTTAATGATGGCATGTTGTTGAGAGTAATTATATTAAATGAATAGGAATACTATTACTGCTCTACTTCTGTCACTTATAAGGAAAATGAATCTTTGATACTGATAAAACTTTCACAGTAATTTTTTAATGCTTACTCAGTCATTTTTTTCCTACAAAGGATTTTACAGAGCAACCTGAAAAACATGCAAAATAAGTTAACTAATGAACAATTAATTATTGATCAATAGCCATCAACTGAATAGTAATATAATTTGAATAAAGTTATTTAATAGTGAAGAATTTTATCGAAACCAAAAAGAGCAGTCAAATTTATTGCATTGGGTAAAACATTTCAGCTATTGGTACTCCCATCCATTTAAGCCATTAACTTTTACTAATTTTCATTGAAACTAAAAGTAACGAAAGCGAAATCACCCACTGTTGCATATATACATGCAAAAAAATTCACAATGCAAAAGTTATTCACCTGAACCAGGTAGAAATTCACATTGTAAGAGGAAGCTTGGGAAGCTTAACTGGTTAAAGCACTCGGCCAAAAATCTAGGGTCTCAGTTCAGGCGAATGATTTCTGCATAGTGAATTTTTTCACAATGTAATTTTCATTAGAAAAAAAACTCCCCACCATATTGCATCTAATAATAACTTCAATAGCAAAATTCATCAGAATATTTTGAATTTTCAATACATAAGTCAAAGTGGCTAAAAAGAGGGAGGGAACTCATCAGGGTAAAGCTGAATATGAAAAATTCATTGGTAATTCTAATTTATTCAGCTATCAGATTTAGAGGGGTACAGTAGTCCAGTGGGTAGAGCGCTGAGCTACTAACCGGAGGGCCTGGGTTCTATTCCGGGTGACGCCTCTGTGTACCCTCAGCTTCACCCAAGCTGTATACCATTTTTCGGATATCAGGTCATCCTGGGAAATCACAGCCAGTACCTACAATGAAAGGAACTGCCCCCACTACCCTGATGTGTGAATTTCACATGCTGTTGGCCAACCCAAATATACTATCGGTCCAAACCGATCACTATCGGTTTAGTACTGGGTGAGCTCTACCCTCAACTACCAAATCGACCTTCAGGTCGATTACTGTGATTTGATCAGTTTTAGAGCTTGTTGTTCATGTGTAAGTGCTAAAAATAATGTTTTATTTTCAGTCATAACATTATTAAAATTTACATTAAATGCATACTAATTGTTATACGAACAAATTTTTCCAGCCACAGATTCTTATTAGATATTGTAGTGATAGTATCTCTGTCTTCAACATGGTTTTAAACTGAACAAACATTTGTGCATAAAAGCATTAAAATCTTTTTTGCAAATTATTCTTACTCAATGATAACATTGAATAAATCTTAGAGGAAGGTCAATTTAAAACAGAAAAGTTCACTGTATTTAAATCTGGACCTGGTATTGAATAAAACAGAATAAGGAAAGAAATAAGTCAAAGATGTTCACTCTCATATTTTATTTCAAATGCCAACATCTAGCAAGCAATAAATAAAATATGTACAAGGAAATCCTTTAGGAGTACACACAGAGAAAAAAAATCAGTGTTGTGTTTTTCCGGTGACATAGCTGTTGTTGCAGTGATAGAAGAGGGACTAAAGAAGGCACTTGTTGTCTCAAAGAAGCTTAAGAAGAGATAAAACCTAAACAGAAAAGCAAAACAAAATTATGACTTGTGTTAGAAAAGGTTAAGGCACTTAAGCTGTGTCTGTAAAAAACTAGAAGTGGTACAGATTTATTTGGTAAGTTGCATTGGGGATGATGGAAAAACCAAGTAGATAATATATAATTAGTATGGTGGGTAGTCAAGAAATTAATTCCACCAGCATAAAAGTTAACTGACAGCTGGCAACATAAGTATCCCTATGCGTATAAGGGATTCCGAAAAGTATTCATTGCACCAGGCCCATTTTATACAATGAAAGATTTATATATTCAATTTTTCCTTGGTATTTTATCATCAATATTTAATCAGCTTGATTTTTTGTTTTAAGCAGGTAAATAAAAAAGTTTGCAGATATAAACAACTGTATTAATAAACTTCTGTTTATCTGCTAGATCGTGGAGACTTTGATAACTCTTGATGAAGATTAAATCACTTGTGGGCAAAATTACTACTCCACCAAAAAGGAAGCTTTGTAGTATTTCAGGGTAAGAGAGGTAGATATCACATTGAAGATTTTATTTTAAAATTATTGATGCTAAAAAAACAATAATTTCTGGATATGAATAAATTGAAAATCTGTCAATATTTTAGAATCAAATTAGTTTAGCAACTAGAGAAAGCTTTAGAAACTGTGATTAATAAATTCCTGGGTCCATTCCATTTTTAATAGTTTTCAATATTTATTGTTCAATCTTTTAGATTGTACAAGAGTTTGGCATGTGGGGCCTTGTCAAAAACATTTTTTTTAATTTAAAAATATCATATCCATCTGCCTGTTCTTTTCTCTTGATTTTTATAGTATTGTGAATAAAAAGACTCACTTGTGCTTCACATGATGTTTTTTTCTAAAGCTGTGCTGGTCGTTAGATGCAAAGCTTTGGATTTTGATGAATGTGATGACATTGCTTATAATGATGTGCTCTGGGATAGGACAGAGAGGTTAGCATGATTGGTCGATAATTTCTGGGGTCAAGTTAATTTCCTCCTTTGCAAATATGGGTAATGTTAGATGTCTTCCAGTCCTGAGAAGAAATGCCTTCAGGAAATTAATTGGTAAATATCTGGATTGGCATCCACCCTAAAGACTACCATGTCAGATGAAATCAACAAAGCAGATGCAAGTGGTTTGATTCGGAAGCCGTCCAGTTGTTAGTTGATGCTGGTGCATTCACAAACTGCAAGTATTTAGAAGGCCAAGCAGCTTTGGATTATGCAGCATCTTTTGAGCATGAATAGGTCATCAGAATTCACCTAAAAGCAGGGTCTGACCCAGAAGCCGTCAATGGTGATAGAGAGTGGCCTGTGGACTTGGCTTCCGGGGAAGACATAGAAGACCTCTTTAGAAAACTTCATGTCAAAGCTCACTAAGTGTTCGAAGAGTAAATTTTTATCCTGCATTCTCAACATGCACTGCCTTTGATGTGGAGGGTTGCACATTGAAATAATATGGAAGAATAAAATTCCAGTTCGAAATAAGAAATATTATTCTAACTCTAAAAATTTACCTTGCTCAACTTTATTTCTTTTAGGAACAGGTGGTTTGTTGGGCAAGTCAAAACGCTTCCTGCTCAAGCTAGTGACATCTTCGTCTGTCATGATATCCTCCCCTGGCATCCACATTTTCTTTGTGTAAATGACCCTCTTTTTTGCTCTTTAGCTTCATAGGCATATTGCAAGTTTCAGCCTTGTCCTAGTTTCTCCACACATATCTTGTCCTTCTTGGCTTCTTCATAGGTATCTGAAAGAATGAAGTAATCCAGCCACCAATTATTACATGACATATAATGTTTGGCTGATTAATACTATCATTAAGGATGAATAATTTTACTGATACTATTTCTGTAAAAAAGTTTCAAATTTGTTAATAGAACTAGCACTGACCAATTTCTGGAGTTTTTTCAATTACAATATAAAAAGGCCTCTCATCTGGAGCAGGAGAACCATTTGCTTTATATTATCTCCCTATCTTTCTGAAAGAGAAGTAGGGGGCCATCAAGCTAGAATTCCTGGCCATGCTCTACTTCCAACCATGAAGTTGGAATTATTCCAAAAGTAATGGAATGCTCCTCCTCGATGATTTCTAGGAACTGAACAATCATCCACTTTGCCCTGGAAATAGAAAATGGCATTAACTTAGCTGAAATGTAACTATAGTTATGCAGTTAGTAACTATAGTTTATGCAATTATAATTGCATACAATTCTTAGGATTCACTTAAAGAGCATCAAATTCTTACAAATTGTTGTGGCTAGGACTTGTGCAATATTTATATTATGCAATATGCACCACACTCCATTTTATTCTTCTACTATACATATGATATGTATATTCATGGTTTGACGTTTCAAATGATCATAATTTATCGAATCCGATAGACTTAAACGTCTTTCAGGAGTGTCAAGCAAGTCCTATTTACTTGAAAAATCTTCTATTTGATTGTAATTAACTTGTTTTAAACTCATTTTCCGTAAATTTTCCTCAGATGAATTGTATCAATGTACAATTCTCTTCGGTAAAATTCAATGCCAAAAGTAATAATGAAAAATAATGCATAAAACCTTTTCAAAATAAATGACATTCGCCGTTACTGTTTCCCGCGGC
Source organism: Calopteryx splendens (assembly GCA_002093875.1). Lineage (NCBI taxonomy): Eukaryota > Metazoa > Arthropoda > Insecta > Odonata > Calopterygidae > Calopteryx > Calopteryx splendens. The sequence goes on along the minus strand of LYUA01001199.1, from coordinate 68,617 downwards.
TTTAAACTTTTAGTGTTTCCCTTCACTGAAAGTTTTTCGGAAGTTGAAATAATACGACTGCTGTACAGAAATACTATCCAGACAGCTAAAAGGCAGTTTCAAAATGTGAACACCGGAAGGAAAAAAATAAAAGCTCTTACAGGCGTACCAAACTGGAATTGTCACAGGTGGTTGAGTATAAAAATGAGCCAACGATGGGTTCCTGCCATGAATATGTTCCTCCAATGTGGAGGAAGAGCGGAACAAAATATGGTGCGCAGCCAAAGGACCAAACATTTTAGCTATGTATCATTGGTAGCATATCTTCAATTTTTCACCATGATCATGTTCACGGTTTTCTATAAAAATCTCGCAAAAAAATGCAAGATAGTCGTTCTCGTGCGCTGGCGTAACCATGGCGATCAGCTGATAGCTAATTATATTTGCTTTCAATGAAGGGCAGTTTATACTTTTGATAGCCATGAAAAGACAGCGCGGAAAGGATTTTTTAGCTGGGTCTAGAACCTACGATGACGATAGTCCGGAGAAACTGAGAAAAGGGCTTTTGGAAAAACTAGTTGTTAAGCCTCCGGAATCAGTCCAGAGGTTGAGCGCAATTTAGTATCTTACAAATGAAGTAATGTTAACATTCTATTATAAGTCGTCAAGCTATTGCTTTTCGTTGAAACTACTGTTTTCATGCAGGGCGTTCGATGGAGTACCGTTTCATATACCTCACAGAAGAGTTTGTGGCAAACCAAAGGATGCCGATGATAAAGACCACATCGAACCATTGGTGAGTAGTCCATTTATGTAACAATTATTATGCACTGCAAAGTGGCTATGCGTTGAATAACTATCTAAAATATAGTATGTTATTAGTAATACTCCACTTATGACACCTGTTCGTTTCTTTTCGATTAATATTCCTTGTAGGCTGGATTTTTAAAGAATCAAGAATCCCGAAGAAAGGAAAGGAAATCGGATACAAAAATTAATGAACCAGAGCCTATTCAAGAATTGTGTTAGTAGAATGATATTAATTATTTAGTTGTAGTGAAAGTTTCATAATTTATATGCATGCCTTAGTTGATTTAGGTAGTCAAGTTATTTTGTCTTTGATTGAAATTATAAATATTAGTCACCGGACTAACATCAGTTCTCATCAGCAAAAAATACAAAATATCTTTCTACAAATTTCTGTGTGGTTGCCATTGGAAATTTAATGTATATTTTAATACCATTGTACAGAATTTCTTTTCGGGAAGAGACCTTTTTTCCAAGGTACAAATCTCATGTGTGTGCCTAGTTTCATGACTAAATTTCTGTATTTTTGGTGTGCATTTCTAATCTTTTACTCTCCATTCAACATATTATGTATGAAGATTAACACCTGTAATTTTCGTATTTGATCAATTGCTATAGCTATTGAAATTCATGTAACAAATCTTTCACATGTTCTTTTTTAGAATGATCCTCATGGCTTTATTTAGGAAACATTGGAATCTTTTGATATTACATCTACCCCTATACTGTAATGTTGATATAGTTTTATAAATCAATTCCTTTGTTTGAACACTTAACCTAATTTTTTCCTAATCATTTTTACCATTATGCTCAGATGATTATCTAAAGCAAGTAAACCGATTTTGATAGTTTAGTAATGATTGTGGGTATTTGGGGTACTCATTGCAGTTTCCTGTCAAGTATGAAGCCACCCAGTAAACACAAAGTGTTGCAGAAACGTTGCATGCAGGTTGCAGATGTTGC
>LYUA01001198.1:267849-279024 GCA_002093875.1 Calopteryx splendens | reverse complement strand
GTATATATACTCACACACACATTTATATACAAGTATTGCATGATTTATGATGACTTCAGTAGCTATTTAGACCAAGTGCAGCAACTGGTATGGAAATTAGCCATCTCTGTGAAGCGTTGAGCGGCATGGCCTATTGGAATGAGCATTAGGGGTAAATGTAATGAAAATTGCAAAGTACCTAGAATAAAGTGGCCCGCTTGGCACGCAACGTACTTGATAATTTGTTTAGAAATTCCTGCATACCTTTTATTTTGTTGTTATTTAAATAGCTTCCCATTTTATATGGATTTGCAATTGTGAGGTTTGTGCTACAATTTATAAATATAGTTGTAAGAGGTTCAATTACAATTATCTGGTTAGGTGGTCAGTGTTAGGAATAGAACGATTTTGATCAGTCTCAGTGTTAAAAGGTAAAGGTAATATAATACTCAATACTTTTTTGTTCAGTCATTGTAAATTATGTGTTTTTCTCTGGAAATAAGTTCCGGCTGCTCGTTGATTTGCTTTGGCAGGAACCTCCTTTTGGATACACAGGGACTCTCAAAAAAAACTATCGCATTACACTTTATCTCGGCAGCCAACGCTTGTGTAAAATTTTCCCTCGTTTTCTCGTAAAAATTGAGCTTTGATATGTATTATTTTCCCTCATTCGTGCATGTGAAAATAGGATCCTTGTATTTATTTACATACCCCCCGAAAGTGTATGAAACATAAACATGCGTGGATAGTTTTGGATGGAAGGAAAAGAAGAGAACGCCAGCCTCGGATGACCAAAAACACGCAATCTCAAAATGCTATCAATTTTATTGCCAGAGGGGAGGGGTCAAGTTATTCCAAGAACTGGGAAGGAAAAAGGCGGGGATATAAAAACGTGGAGATTGAGGGCAGATTGATAAGAATTGAGGAGGGGAAGAAATGGTGTGGAAAGTAAGAATACGACGAGCGTGGCGGCAGGGGGAGGGGGCAAGGGAGCCCCGGGCGTGGCCCCGTGCGTATGGGGATGCGGGTGATCGGGGCTGATGAAGGAAAGGAAATTGCCGCATGCATCGATGGGACCGAGCTGAAAAGGAGCAGCGGTTCAATATCTGGTGAGGGAGAATTGCGCCTTGTCTTATTTCTCCTTCGATTACGGTGGACGATTTATTTCCATGCTTTCGCAGCGAATTGATTATCTATCTGAGTTGATGCGCATATAGCTATGCGTATTGGTGGTTTAAATTTAGCGAAGCTGATTCTTATTTCTGGTGGCCTCATCATACGATTGATTTGTTCCGACAGTTCAAGAGTTCGGTGATCAAATAATTTCCACCGTGAACAATTTACTGGATTTTAAATTGAATTCGATGGGGGAGAACATTGCTCCTATTATATTGCTACACTCTTGAGATATATATAAAAAAAAACTTTCTGAGAAATCGGACTATGTCCATTTTTTAAGAGAGAACGCTGCTACATTCCTTTTTTGTTATTTTCATTAAAAAGCACAATTCTTTTAAACAGAGCAAATTGGCCAACATTTTATTGGGGCAAGTAAATTTAAGAACATTATGATTAACTAATTTCAACATTTTTTAGTCTGTTGTGAGATATAAAAATATTGTCCATGTTATGCATTATGATATTCATAAGTATTTGTTCTTCAGATGAAATAAATAAGATTTTCAATAAAGAAACTGACTGAAATTTCTTAATAAAGTGAAATTTTAGTGTTTGCTGATATTTTTCAGCTGAAAATGTGGTCACACATTGATTTGTTTTGCAGGTTATAAGTTTAGTGAAATATTTTTATTGCATGAAAATGGCGGACAATGTTCATTTTTTGAGATCACCACATGAATCAGTTCCAATTGTGACAATAAATGAACTGTGCTAATTCCATAGTACTTATAAAATAAAATACTAACAGATAAATTATTAATGAAAATTTGATTTATGGAGATGAAATAACACTTGTTAGTAAAAGTACTTGCACAGAAATAAAAGGATATTAAAACCATTGCCTTGGTATGTTTCATGCTGCAGGTGTTTAAAACTTATATTATTTGTGTTCTTAAGAAATATGTGCACGAATATGCCTTATACCAAAACCTGATGCGGATAGATTTAAATGATGTGGAACGCCATTATGGAATTCGTGAACTCAGTTGACAGGATGGAGAGGAGAGAGAGACGGCAAAAATGGCCGTGAATCCTGTAATGGATTAAAAAGGCTGGATTGATTAGTCGTACTTCGGATTGAAGATTGAAAAGCAATAGAGCAAAATTGAAAGAAAAACGTTCTGTAAATGAGCCACCCTCTCACCAACACTGATCTATGACACGAGGGTATGCGAGAAGCACAATAAATATTATTCAAAGGATTTAAAGGGGATGAGAATTACTTCCTCGTTTTGCAATGTGATTTCGGGTTATGTCAAAGATTTGGGAAGACTTTCAGGCAGGCATGCAAGCAAGCTTTGGTGCATAAAATTAAGACCTTCATAGATATAACGTGAGCATTGTAAATTTAAAAAAATGAATTTCTAGTTTGCACGAGTGTGAAGCTGGAGGTGGATGTATATGAGAAGAAAAAAAATTGGAGCCTTCACCCAACCTGGCAGCAGCATAACTTAGGAAGAAGTTCCAATGCCAATTTGCTCCAGCTGGTTGAGGATCCATTATTAAGCAGCAGCAGTGCGCCCATCAGAAGATATAAGGAAGCAGGCTGCATAGCATTCGTGCTTAATTTGGAACTCCTTGGTTCGGATAAATGGGAAAGAAAAACCTACCAATTTAAAATGTTTATCTTCGAAATAAAGTCCTTTGGATTGACGCTAACGAGCAATGGAGAGAGGTAAGATGAGGTGGAAAAAGTTTTTCAATTGAGAATTGCTAATGGGAGATGAAGCCAAATCAGGAAATTGCTGATTTTTTTAGGCACATATGTAATAAAAACTAAACCGGAACAATCCATGAGGAAGACTTGGGTTCACACTGCTCGAATGAGGATTGCGTGAGAGTTGTGGGTGTCACTGAGTAATAGAATTACTCTCGGCGAGGGAAGAATGAGGATATTCAACTCCTCTTTGAATCGATAATACAATGAATCAACAACGATCCCAACGAAGAAAATGAATGTTTGAAAAACGTTAAAACCATCGGAATGAGAGTCCATAAATATTTCTATAAACTTCTCTAATGAAGAATAATTTCGTGAGAATTATTTATATTTTATTATAACTCACAATCAGATAACTCCTTAAATCCCACACTGCGTCACTTCACCACTAAAGCAAAGGCTATCTATTCCAAAGGAGCTAAAAAAAGTTTGCCTATAGCTGATGTAATTTCTTTCACTGTAGGTAGTTATAGCCATTCAACATGAAACTGTAAATAATCGTATATTTAGACAAACAGGAAAGAAACCCAGTAAGCAAATAAATTGATTTGACCGAGTTTGCACGTTAACCTCCCTTTGTACATGGTCCATAATGCCGAAAATATTCATCGGATTATAAATATTTAACTCCATGAATTTAAAAGGATTCTTCTCCCAATTTAAAACTGTATTATTAAAAATTACCATATTTATTTAAAAATATTTAATTGGAACATACCATTTATCATTTATTCATTTTCCCTACATTTTGCCTGGATTTATAAAACAAATTTATCCATTTATTTTCTCCATATGACATATTGAAATACGTAATGCCCGTTAATACGTTATCCCTTTATAAAATGGCAATTATACAGTAATAAGCATACGTTATACGACGGGGTGACTCGTTACGTATATTTGGTGAGATACTAACTTTCCTAAATTAAAAGTGATGGACATTTTTCTTAGTACTCGCTATGGTAAAATTCTCCTATTTACTTACCTAGTACGCGATAAGCTGGTCGCATAATACCATGCATGTCTGCAACGGCTATGTTTTCGATAAACTTTGGTAGTTAACCTACCCCTGGGTTGCATTAGTGGCAGTAAAATTGACACTTAGGGTAGCACCTTTTCCTGTTTTGTCATCCTAACCTTTGGTTATATGACTTAAAGAAAATTATAAAATAAATGGTAAACGGCTATAATCTCTGTAACTTCAAATTTCATTGTATGCGTGTTTCGTGTTCTGTGCTGCTGCTGTGAACAAATTCCCTTCGAACAGTCAGGAATACACTCCAAGTAAGCAGGATTAGTGATCCATTGAACTTTATATAAACATTTTGAATTTTTAAATGAGTTTTAAGATGAATGAATTTTATAGGGATAGGTATTTTCTTTAAAAGGAAAAAGAAATGTAGTACCTAACCATAATACCCAATGAATTTTGGTTTAAACGTACTATACCCTGCTTTATTCTCCATGCAATGCATACCTGGGCGCAGTTATTCTTTGAAGGCCTGTCCTTTGGCATGAAAGAGTAAATATATTGTCTGCTAACGTAACTCTTGGCAGTAAAGTAAAACGTGAGGCTCTTATGGGTTTTCCGTAGGTTTCCTTAATCTCTCTCCTTCAGAAGTTCTTGTGTTTTTTATAGGAAACCGGGAAAGGTTCTCATACATTCCTAGTAAATTCTTTGAAGGGTTCGTTCCATAAGTCCATACGATTTTTTTCTCTCATTCCTTAGTACATTCAAGTAAAAATCAAACGACTTAAGTGAAACATGCAAGTGTTTCGTGTTCACTAGCTGCGTGAGGAGCAAGCGCTGGAATAAACACGTTGCTTATGTGAGGATATGAATGGAGAATACCTGAGTAATGTACTAGATAGTATTTGCAATGCTCGAGTAATCCCTTAGAATTATTATACTATATTACCTTATTGGTGGATTTGAAGTGGTATTTTTTGCATGAACTAAATATCAGTATTTTATCGTATATGAAAATTAGAAAAGGTAAAAAAACTTGATCATTAGCGAGATATGAAGTCATAATATATATATAGCAGTAAGCCTTACTAAAAAACATGAAAAAATCTTTCTGAGAAAATGATTTCTATTCATTATCAGCTGTGCTAAATAATGAAATGAAATATGATTTCCGATTTTCATATTAAAGCCTTATCCCTTCGTGCTCTTTGGGAATTTAAGAAATTTATTATCAGTTGTTTTCTTGAAAATGAAGGGTTTTGGTATAAGAAGTCACGAATGGTAAAATGTTTCGTCAGGTTCCACTAAATTTCCAAGTCATGTATTATGATATGGTTTTTAAAAAATGTAGTTTATTTCCTATCTTCATATTTTCATACTAACTCCCGAACACCTCCACATACTTTATTACTGATGTATTATAAAACTATTTGATGCGAATCTTTCATGTTCCGAAGGAATGAGCTTTTTCAATTACACCCAAAATTCTGTTCTGATAGTTCAAAAGTAATATTCCAATAACTAAAGTTTCTGACCACTTATATTGCTTAGATTTATATGAATATTATAAAAAGTATAGTGATGAGAAGTTCATTTATAGCTATAAATTACAGGACTCCTTTCGCGTAATCTAAAACTGTAAGGATACATCGAAATAGTTTAGTAACGAAATTTGTTGCTACTTTATTTACTGATCCTCTCTTGCAAGTTCGAAGATTCTATCTGATAATAATTTAATTATTCCTTTATATTTATATACCATTCATTCGCATTTTTATATTTCAATTATTATTTAAAAATTTACATGTTTGTCGATCAATTAGTTACCTATGGATTTAAGTGAATTTTAAATGTTATAGGTACATTTATATAGTAAAAGGATTTTGCCTCTCCATTATCAATCTAATTATCGTGTACCTCGATCGTCCCGCGTCAATTTTTTAGTGCATACACTGGGCATGCATATTTTATTATATTTATGTTGTGTTTATTATTTATAGCGTTGCCAATGCAAATTATTTATACCACGTTGAGTATTGAAGCAGAAGATGCGATAAAGCAAACAATAATTCCATAGCTCAATGTGGGCTTCACGTAAATTTTCTCTCCTGCCAAAATTCTACATTTCTCACCCAATTAGGTGTTAAATGCATTTCAGTTAAGCAGAGGGATCGCGCCGTGGTTATGCAACGATCCAGCAATCAGGACGTAAACCTACTGTGGTTTTGCCCCATCTGTCCGCGCCATGCGAGTAGGCAAATTATATTCTATTGTGTCCTTCAGCTTCCCCCTCTCTCCCGTGTCGTAATAGCAAATGGTGCTTTCTCCACGTTCCGCGTGTCACTTGGCTTGCACGTTTAGTCATCGCAGTGCACCACGCCATCAGTATATACCTACATACTTACGTTTTTAACGAACCTCTCCTTAAAACTCGCAAGTTCATTTTACCATGGTTTTACCACCACCATTTACCATGGGTTTACCACCCATGGTTAAAAAGTTTTTCGCGAAGTATAGAATAAATAGTTTCCAAAAATACCTATATTCATGCTAAAAAAATTTGTTAGAAATGTAACTAGTATTAAACAGTACTTTTTTCATGCTTCAAATCAACCACAAATGCCGAAAATTAATGATATAGGTATGTTCGGAGCAATTGCATGACATTAATTTTATTTCAAACCCATTATTGTTAAAAATATGTGCCTGGATGACCCATCGCTCGATGAATAACTTTTCTTAAAAGTGTGTAAATGTTATAAAAAAAACGATGGTGGCAAGCGTAAACCAATGACAACAAGTTCACTTATTCCGTTGTTATTGATTTGTAGGCATCAGTCTAAGGTCGCTTGGTCAGGGTCCGGGTTCTAACCCTGGTGTCTTCGCGTGTTATCTACTAAACATGTACGTCTTCCACACTTCCTCCCAGTTGGTCATCTAGTTGACCGAAATACTAATTATGACGTTATCCACACTTTGGCAAATCACATTTTATCAATTATTCATTACCACACATCGGCAATTAGGATCTTTTGTTTCTTCAGTGAACCTCTAGCTCGTGTCTGACGCGATTTTATGTTTCACACTCAAGAACATGTTAAAATTTAGCATTATTTTTTTTTCATTAAGGAAAATCAATAAAATTCTTATTGTATGGGATGAACACGCTTAAACCACCTATTTTTTTAAAGAATTACAGTGCTTTACCGCTCTATTACTTGCCATGCAAATGAATTCTTTACGGCAGACCCTTTCACTTCAAGCTGATACTCATATGAATTTTTAAAACTATCAAGATATTAATTGTCAGGGTTTAAATATATAAAATAAAGGATTATGCCGATTAGACTTAAGTGAAATCATCTTGAACGTTAAAATATCGTATCTCTTCAAGTATTTTGTTAAACCTTCTATAGCCTTGATATTTTTCCATCAACCCTGGGCCAACGGTGATGGCAGCTGTTATTAGACCCATTTAATGCATTATCCGAAAACATAGAGAGGTAATAAAAGTGAAAATTGACTTTTTTACACCTATTCGAATGATATTCTTCCGTTCACCTGGTCATAGAATCGAATCCATTTGATGCCCTCGAACACCTCTCACTGAATCCGAACTATGTGATTTTCTTCTTACCACAAATATCTGGGCAACCACAGGTGACTAAGGGAAACGCCCTATTCTCCCTCGTCCCTCCATCTTTCCCCCTGTCCTATTATTATAAATTCCATACGCTGCAGTGCTTAGCACAAGTTAAGTTATCCCCTGCTGGTAAATATCTACCTTCGATTTGATAGTGGTTTTCTTTTAATTTCAATTCGACTATTTTTAAGAGAATATGCTCTGACACGCAGATAAATCTCATTTTTCAAAATAAAATTTCACTCCATTTATAATCTGCCATCCATCATGGGGGCTTGTGCCAGGAATGGTTGAGACACCAGCCTTTAATTGTGGAATTATAGGGAATTATGGATTTATTTTATATAGCGTTCGTGAAAGGAAATGTCAGGTGATAATCGGCCTTTTTCCCAACATATTAACCTCATTGTTTGTATGATGATAAAAATGGCACGGAATAACCGGGAATGAAAATATTTTACTTCGGAATTTATTTTGGTTGGTTTAATCTGTAGAAAATATGTGACGTTTTATTAATTTTCTTGGCGTCAGAAGCTAACGCGAATGTCCTGGGTCCGTAGACATATTGTTTGTATTGCTTTCTTTGAGATTAGTGAGGGCTCGCATTCAAGCCGGTAAGGATGGCTTTAAATTCGTAACCATTTTTGATTAATCAAGCGGATCCGTTGTGAGCGAGATCTAGTTAAAACTTTCCCCGATGAAACCAAAATATTCGCCGCAGATATTCCGAATGTAGCTCAAATTCGTGAAATAACACGCAAACGAATAAATTTACGCTGGTGATCCAGGCCGATTTTCGCGTATTCATTCTCTCCTTCCGTCATTTCATCCTACCCTCATCGGATCTCTCCCCCATTTCACAATTCAATTTTCACCCACGTCCCAACCCCACCCTCCGTCTCCTATCCCAATCTCGCACTCGGCGTCTCATCAAAATCCCTCTCGCTTCCACCCCCCCTACCGCACCCATACCTTCGCATCACCTTTCCCCCTGTCATCTCTCCATTTCCCTGAAATTTCGGACCATTTCGCTCAATATCCTCTCGTCCCCACGATCGCGTTTTCCGTTTCTCTAAGCTCTCTTACTTCTTCATCCAGACCGTTGCTTCCTTCCTACATTTAGACCAGGGACCGCTCATTGATCAGTATCATCCCCCTACCAACCCACCCTCGTCTTGTCCTCTTTATTATATTCATTATTATTCAGCTATTTCTGTACTTCATTTTATACCCTATCCATTTTATGAAAAAACATCTTTTTTCTATCGCGCGTTCAGGCTGTTAGATATCTTGGGAAAAAATGCTATTTTCGTACCGGCTTTAATATAGCAAAATCAATGTTATTCGCATGAGGTTGATATCCCCCTGCCATACTCCTTTACGGTGGCTTGATGGCTATTATGTGGATGTAGATATCAATGAAATAATTTATCAGCAAATACTTGTGAAGACATACATTTTCCACAATTCCTAATATGATATTTGATGATTATACATGTAATATGTGTAAAGCGTGTTTTATTAATTTGTATTGGTAGTGGATATTTATGCGTCATGACAATTTATTTGCTGGTTTTTAAGGAAGCATGATATTGTATCATTTAATTGATGGCCATTAAAAAATTCTTTTCCTTCAGAAAAATCAAACTATACTGAACTTTTTTCTGTTTTAATGACTTAAATATAACGATTTCTTTGTGCAATTCAGTATGAAATCTAATTTCTGTGTGAAAATCAGTATTAAATCTGAATGTGTGTATTGATGCACATTACCTTTTGCGGCGCTTTTATCACTTAATTATCAAATATCGTAAAATTTAATTTAATAGGGCGTTGTAGCCTATTGGGCGGAACGATTGAATACTGACTGGAGGGTCAAGTCTCGATTACTGCTGACTAATAAAACCTCAAATACATTTGTGGGGTGCGACTTTCAGTGTACCGGAGCATCGGGAAATCATGGACGGCACAGTAGAAGGAATTGGACTCTATACACTGATGGGTGAATTTCAGGTGCCATAGTGCTTAATACTAGGAGAGTTACTCGTCAGTCATCGACACATCGGAGCACTAGGGTTGTAATTCCGCTAAAATACGCCATTATATTAAGTGCCCTCGGTCATCTGTGCCTAACAATCCGTCGTTTTTCGATAACTGCATTATTTTGAACGTTTATATATGCTTTTAATTTCAGCATTTGGTGACATTTTTATTCGTCTTCTCGGGCACGAAATGTATCAATTTAGCAAAGGCTGCAAAGAACTGGATAGATGAATATTGACACAATGTTAAATTTCACCTAGCCAAATTAATTTTTTGCTTCTTTATTAGCACTATGCCCGGTAATGTCATTAAAGTAGAGCTGAGGAAAGAATCACACATGCTATATATATGTATTCCATTTCTCATTATAAACTAGGCATATTTTCTTAGTTGGATATGTTTAAAATTGTTTAAAATAAGGCTGTCGTAATCTTCCTCCAGAAAAAGTGATATGGACTTTTAAATTCAAGTTATCTGGATATAAGGCTTGTTTATACTGGAGAATATTGCAGGTTCTTATAACTTTGCATTCAAAGAACGTAAGCTATCGCAAACATTAAACCAGTTTTTATTTTCATAAATGACATTTGGTTTACATGGAATTACTCTAAGACATTGATATCATATGCTCAGGATAGAAGAACTCTTTACCTTACCGCTCTCACCGCTTCATCTGGGGTAAAATTTATTTTATTAATTTCATATTGCATTCCATTGTCCATTTATGTATATACTGTTAATTACAATCGTTAGGATCACCTATTCTTGTGTGTGGAAAACCCAATATCATTAGAAATTGCTGCATGGTTCGCATAGTAATTTGTCTGATTTTGTGCCTTTATATTAACCTCATTCATTAAATTATTTATACAAGGCCCATTATTGCAACCTATGTTATATATTACCATCCCATCTTTCACGTAATTTTCATTATTTTTATATTTAAACTTAAAGGGGCATGGTAGTCCAATGGTTAGGGTGGTAGGCTAATGGCCCGGGTTCGATTCCGAGTGACGCCTCTGGGCACCCTCAGCTTCTGTGTAACTTTTCGGGTGCCAGGTCATCACAGTAATCATCCCGAAAGTCTATTTGGTAGGCGGTATCACAGGAGGTACAGGGAATAAGGAACTGGCCATACTACCCTGATGTATGAATGTCACACGCCATTGGGCTTAGTACTGGGTGAGCTCTAACTCCAACTATCAAACCAACCTTCGGGTTGATACTGTGATTTTTTTTTATGCATCTAAACTTAAATTATTCCATTTAAATTTTTTGATTTACAAGAAAATTCAATCGGTGCTAATATTTTAATTCCGGGGTGGCGGAAAACTTGTTTTGAAAAATGTTTTCAGTTTTAGTGCGGTGGCTGAGGGGGGTTGGAAGAAAGAAAAGAGACGCTGTAGCAATTATCGATATTTAATTTATTAGAGATAGTGTGTTTTGGAATTGGGAAGAAAGCTGATGGAGAAGAAGGCTTGCTGGAGATTCTGTGATTATACTATGTGGAGGTTAAGGGGTGTGGTGCCCGTTGGCTATCACAGAAGGCGGGGTACAGTTTGCATTTAAGGAGATGAACAACATTAACAGTGGTGTAGGATGTGGCAGAAAGTTGTGTGTTATATATATATATATATATAT
>LYUA01001198.1:135765-147405 GCA_002093875.1 Calopteryx splendens | reverse complement strand
ATATATATATATATATATATATATATATATATATATATATAAGTATATAAAATATACATATTATACATATTACTTATGTCTTCTCATTGAGTATGAGCGGGAAGCTCTGTAAGTATTATATCTGAGAAGTATGCTTGGGGCCATCTAATATGCAGACCTAATTGTATATTATACTCGTCTACATTTCAGTAACCGAGCAACATGAGGGGTTCATTTAATCAAACCGGGCTTGAAGCAAAGACGAGCTTCTCATTTGAGGGCAGCTAAATCCTTTTGAAGGAGAAACATTATGGGAAGGAAAAGGAACAATTGGCGATAATTCTGAACAGCGTGATACGTATTTTCCACCCGTAAGACTTTCCTTGACCTTTTTTAAGGTATTCTTTTCCATTTCTTGGTTATTGCTCCTCCTTGCTCACAACCACCCTGTTTTTCCCAAACCGCTTCTGTCCTTTTTATTTCTCCCAGTTGGCTGCAAAATCATCCCATCCTTTTTCGGTTTTTGACCTTGGAACCTATGTCTCCTTTCTCTTGTGTCACAGTGAAAAAAATATATACCACCGTTTGGACTTTTCCTTTTTCCAAGTGCCTAGGCACCACTTATTACGCCACTCTCATTTTCTGCCGTATTATTAGCTGGAAATTTTTTTCTGTTTGCCAATTTTCAAGGCGTAATAGGGCGTCAAATTGCTTTCTCCTCTTTACCAAAACACTATGTATTTAGGGAATTTTCTTTATTTTTTTGGTTGCACGTGTTTTTCACAATCTCAACATTAGTTGTTTAACGCCGCTCTTTCACATAAGAGAATAACGAAAATAATAATATGATAAAAAGATTGTCCCTTTCTTTTTACTGCGTAAAAATATTTACATATATATTCTTTAATTTGTGAGCAACTTGGAATCACATATAATTCACCGTCGTGCGTGGTTAGTACAAAATCCTTAAATAAAAAATAAATCAAATGCCAAAAATTTAGCTCCTTAATTCTCCATTTTTCTCTGGTGTGCATTATTATAATATTTAGCTAACGCATAATGTTTCCTCTTGGAGAATGTTCGATTTTTTTACACCTGGTACAATGGTGCTACACTTTGTGGTTCTATGGATACGAATTGCAAATGTGTTTTATTTTTAAGCAATGAGTACACAACGGATTGCATTTAAGCTTTTAAGACCTTCCTCGGTCCGATTTTGAGTGCATGCTATTTTAATCTCTTGGTCCGCAGATTTTAATGAGAGTGGTTAAGCGGTGTCTTAAACTACAATATTGTAAAAGAAATACATACTTTTCATTAGAATCCGAGTAATTTTTTCCATGGTTTCGTTATCGCTCTGCATTGTATTAGACACCCCAATCCATTTGATACCCCCGTCAAATGGTGGGATTTGTTACTGCTACACACTTTATTCGCACTGTATATTACTATACACTTTAAGCACTATTTGAATCGTTAATATAGGTAATCCAATTTTCAATTAAAAGTTGCTAATATTTGAATGCATTACGAATTCAATGGCACATGTAATGAGTAGAAATAATTCATAGAAAATATACTATTAATTTAAAGCAAACTTCCTTATCATCAATCGTTACCAAATATTTAAATTTTTCAACTTTTTTATTTAAAAATTTCTCACAGTTAAACATAATTGCCTGTTTTGTTTCACTTTGTTGAATAAAGTGTGAATGAATCGTATTCGCACCAATATTTACCGTGATCCTTGTATATTTGATTTAGATTTTACATTATTTTTTGTTTGCCTGTTGAAACATGCATGTATAACTTTGCTAAATTTGCATTATTGAATTAATTTTTAAGTCGTAATGGAATTTTTATTTTTTAACTATCTATCTACTTTATGTGAAATAATTTATCACAAGTGTGAACCCAAATTCATAGTCAGTAATGAGAATTTAGTTTCTATGATCTAAGGGATATGTCAATAGATAGTAATATGTAGATCATTTGATAGTGAAGTATGTCCTTCAAATATGTTTTTGCTATATACTTCATTGAGGTAATATTAGACTGTATGGATGAAACTTTGAATAAATTTGGAGTTCTAAGGTGTGTAAATTTTCTAAAAATCCTGCGCCGTGTGTAAGCAGAAATATGTACCATATTTCTGTTTACACATTTTTTAGATGGTTGAAATTTAAATATGAAGTATTTACATGATACACACCATCAACAGTCTTGAAAATAGCTTTGAATTTCTTTATTTTAAAAGTAAGATGAAGCAAATGTTTCCAGGGACAATTGTGTTACATTAAATGAAATTAGAGTCAAATTGTGCAAAGTTATTTTACCGAAAAAACATAAATGACGTTGAATAGTGCCTAGTATGTTCGGCCACTACCTATCTACAGTTTGCGTTGCAAATTCGCAAAATATTGTGAATTTTGTGAATTATTGACACTTGCCAATATTTCATGGAAAAGATAGGTCAATAATGAAACGATTTAGAATTATAATTTAAATATTTATTTCACTATTCTCGTATTAAAATTCATTTCGCACGGTTCACCGTACAAAATGAAGACTGTGAAGTGATTTCCCCTTTTCACCTCGCCATTTAAACAATAAAGGTGCCTCACTATAACCTGTGTGGAGCTAAATTAGAACCGTAAAGTGGCTCTCCGAAGAGTCCTTTGGGCACCTATGAATCGAACTTTTATGACTTGCGGTGGGAATTGATGCACATCAATAGCTCTAGGACCAACACAAGGAGAGATTACTTCCAATTTCGAGGCGACCCATGCAGCGAACTTCCTCCCGTCCCCATGCTCAATTTTTTTTAGCCCTTAACAGGGGATATTGAAGGTTTTTGGGTGCGGAAATCGTTTTCGGGAGCGAGATTAGTCGTATGAAAACTTTCCTCGGATCGGGCCGCTGACTCCACGACGTGAGTGGATCTGTAATGTACGAGGGGTTGCCTAGTTGCAAGGCGTGGGACGTGAGAGAGGTTGTTGTATGTGGGGCCAGGGTTTAACAACGGAGCTCGTGGTGCGGTTAGTCCGCGGTGCGGATTCCGTTCGCCCTTCGGGAATCAAAGTGAGTAATGAAGGTGGTGAGGGTTCCCTGGAGTTTGGGAATAAGGAAGGCGTATGCAGTCCCTACGGGATGTTCTAACCAGCGTGCGGCTAGAGATTGTTGAAGCGAGACGTATAGCTGGCCCAACACCGTGGGGCTATTTAAGGAGAACACTTAAGGTCCTAACGGCAAAGACGATATCAAATGCTTATGAGAGTATAAAGTATGCCTGCCAGTGATGGTCATCGACATATATCACAACCATCCACTAGTAAACAGATAGCCAATATCTATAATCCAGGAGAGACATTTTCCTTATCTTCCATAGGACCTAAGAGTTCGATCTGTTTGGTCAAAGCCAGTTATAAAAACTTCCTTACAATATAAATATGTTAAATTAGCAGAGATCACATAGCTGTTTCATGTAAAGTATTCCTATCCGGTCAAAGTGTATTTTTTTTTCGGTCAGTGCGTAATACTAAAAAGTTAGTGAAAGTGTGTTTATCACATTACACGACATTTTTACGTATTAAGAATATAGTAATATCTTATTAATTTTAACTATTATTTTTAGCGGTTTTTATGTAACTATATTTTATTTTTCCATTCCGTTCTTCTTATGGCTACCTCTTCTGTCTTAATATTCTTTGCCTTTCTCGTCATCCATTATTTCTTTCATTTTTCCTATGCAAATATTTCATCTGCAGCTATATATATTCGTCTTAACTTTTATCAGTCTTCGGCAATATTCGAGTATCAAAGTACGTCTTTCTATTAGAGATAGATTTTGGAAGGTTCAATAAGGTATAAAATATATGTATAAAAGCTTTCTCTCTCCCTGTATCATACGTGAAATACGTCCTTTACCCATATTTTGCCTTAATGCCAGTACTTTATATCCAACTTATTTTCCACATTCTTCCCCATGCTCACATTTCATTAATTAGATAGGTCATTACTATATTTCCAAAAATTGCAGGGTTTGTAAATGTACGGAGATTCGTATCAAAGCCTTTACGTTGCGTGCGTGGTATCAATTCCCTCTAGCAAAAGTATTCTTTGGCTATTCGCTATCGCTCTTGTGTTCCTAGCTTTTGCACTGTTCCCTCCCATAATATTGTCAAAATTCTCAAACATTCCTCTGTGTTCTAATTTATCGTTTAACTTGAATGAATTCCTTTTTTTGAGAATACCATTACTTTCCTTTTTATCTGATTAATCTCCATCCCTTACCTCGCACTTTTCTGCTGTAGGTATGCACTCGCAATAATAACAAATCCTTAACTGCGTGACAAACTAATTGTTTACTATTAGCAAATCTAACGGACTTCGTTAATTCTTTGACCACCTTCGCTCCTGAGACTGCCTATCCCTTCTCAGAAATGTTCATTTTCTCGGAAAAGAAGTTTAATGGACGTTTCAAATAAACATAGCGCTATACCACGGTTCAACTCCTAAATACTACACATCATCCTTCATTTCCTTCCAATTTCTACTCAATTGAAAACCATTACATTTGTAATACATATAAATAAATTGTCATCATATACTTTATTCGTTATCATTTATTTTAATGTTACTGCTATGACATCCTCTACATGTGCTTCATTTCCTAAACCCAAAGTGATCTTAGTCTAATTGCACAACCTTTTGTGCATCTTCGTTGATGGTGTTTTGTTGGCGCGACATTTTGCGAGATAAACCGAATTTATGGTCATATAGTGCCAAAAATCTGCCGCTTAACTATTTTTTCTGCTCACATATTAAAAACGTTGAAGTATTCTGGTCAAACATTGTCTTGATCAATTTTGCGAATTAGAAAAGTATCTTGCTTTCTTTCTTCCCTGATATCTTTTGTGATTAAGTTGGATATCACCTCGGCGTCACTACTGCCTTATTCGCCTTTTCTACTTGTAGTGCTTTCTTTATCATCATTATCTCATTCCTGGACTGCACTCAAGCCTAGTTACGTGTCAAACTCTTAACTAACAGGGCTAGTCTCTGAAACATTGCATTCTTCTTGCATACACTTTTTACCTTCCATGAATCTTTTCCATTTCATTATTAATCTAATCTCTTATTTTCAGAATAGATTTTCCATAACTAGAAAATCTTTATAAATCAGTTGCTATTTTACGCAGCGCGCCAACGTCTTCCTAATTATGAAAGTCCTATATAATATCTCTTATTTGCAGAGCCCTGTAGTTGTCAGGTTTCATTAACCTCATGCTTTGGTTAATTGACGTTCTATCTACCATTACCTTCCATGGTATATTTTTTTAATGTGGCAGTATAATATGAAAAGACTCATCAATTGAGTAAGACCTGAAGAACCTTTCTCCGGCTCTTACCTCTTGATTTTCTCGGCATTAGTTCCCCCCTTTCCACCTTTCCAGGATCAACCGTCACTGCTCCTCCTTGAGCTCAAAGCTAAATTAAAAACTCTAAGGATCATTAGGTATCGCAAGCCCTTCCACAAAATCAAGTTTCATGAGTAGGAGGCTTACTACCATGTCCTTTCATTTCTCCTATAAGTATGTCCTTTCATCTACTCCATCATCAAGTATCCGCAAAATTCTTTCTTCTTTGTGAAAATGATTTTCAATTTTTTTCGTGCCATATGACCTTCCATCCATTGCTATATAATTCAAAATCACAATATTTCCAATAAATTTAATTTTTATTTCCCCTTCGACGGTCACCAATTCTATATCCGTAAGGAATAATGCTTCATCCGTCCTTATTAGGGCTTTCTCGATTCAAAGATTATCCTTTGTGCTGTGGGTATATTTTCCTTTTCATCTTTATGCTTTCTAGACTTGATATGATCAAATGCCTTCATGTTTTTCATCACTGACAATAGCGTGTCTCAAATAACGCATTCATCCCACTTCTTTAAGCTTCACAACGCTAATTTGATTTCTGATCCTATATGGTCTTCTACTCTATGATATTTTATAACACATGTCTTTTAAGTTTTGCTTTTTAATTTTACACTAAATACATAGGTGCCCTATTTAGATATCTCAATTATCGTATTCTGCCCATAGATGCATCGCACCATGAAAACTCAATATAAATATATTTTCCCATTTACCAATAGTACAAGTTCGTTTCTCTTTAGATGTTATTCATAGCTTTTTCTGTGCATTTTGAAAAACCCAATACAACCTTGCATATTTCATCTGTAATTGCAATCATTCATTACATTGCTGTGTAAATTCATACAACCCGTATAGCGTAAGAATATGCATTTGAAGTATTTGGGAATATTCTTTTTAAGAAAAAGGACTTATAAAGGGGAATGTGATGAATCGTGTTAGGTAAAGATTATTCCCACGTACCAAAAGGATGGAATCGATGTCCGAGACTCTTGAGTACAAGCATAAAGAAGAAATTCCTCAAGGGTATGGAGCTTAGGACTGAAATATCTTTGGACGAAGAGAAGAGAAAGGAAGTCAAGTGAAGATGAGCAAGTTAGTTCGGAGAAGAGGAGCTCGCGGGGAATTTATAGAAAATGTGAAAACGGGATGGACGGGACCTCGGGATGCTTTTGCGGTGTTGGTTCCAGGAATAATGGGATGCATTATATTAGGAAAGGGATGATAGGATGATGGATAGGGTTAGGTACTTTCGACGGCATATGCATAGTATATTACATGGGATGCAGGGTAACTAAATAACGCTGCGTAATAAGTATCATGCACTTGTAGTGAGAAAGTTCACGATGCTGCAGTGTAAAATATTCAGAATTGTCTAAATCTATCTACATATACACTGCCAGTTTACTATAATGAATATAGAATGTCTTCATTATTATTTTGGCATATTTATCATCTGTGAGCGCTGTTACGAAAATTAAAAATTTTAATCATGGTAGCAGGGAAGCAATCTAAAAATCTACGTTGGAAAATTTCAGCGCTAAAAATTGAATCGGGAAATAATTCTTTTGCAGTACCTGTACTAGAGGAAATCTAGATAGAATGGAACCCTATTTGTTTGGCTTGATAGACTAGAGAGATATGGTGCTAAGTGATATGCTCTGGAAATGAAGAAAAAGACGTGCACAATGCTTTCATCATTCATATTTTTCCTTGCGGTTCATCTCTGAAGGTAAACTAATCTGAGCGACGCAGAGGCGCTGAAACACCTTAGTGTAACTGCGTGATGTATGATTTCACGTGTCGAGGATTATTTTAGCCGGAAGTGGGTGAGTGGGCAGTTTAATGATTCTCCTTCCAACTCTATTATAACCTTTAGGTCATGGCAGCATCTTTTCGAGTGATTGAGAGGTGCTAGTGGATGAATTGCGGTGGCTGCATTAGGGGAGGATTTCCTAAATCTCTGTCACCAACTAATGAAAGTCCTCTGAGCGCACGGGTCACGTGATTGAGAGAGTAGGGGAAGGTCCCTCTGTCCCTCGCGTTGTTTGTAATCCTGAACACCCTGTTCTTATCTCCTGAGTCATTTAAGACGCAATGCTGTGTTCACCCACCTGGGAAAAGTGAAACAGTATTTAAATTAGAGCATTATTTATGTAAATATATATACAGCTATAAATAAACTAAACTCTCTTGGGTTATGAATTTAACGTGAAATTCTTTTGTATTCTACTAATTTTTTGCGGCGGTGAAAATAGTGCAGGTTTTGTAAGTTGTTTTTCGCGTTTATTGTTATAATTATTTAGCTTTTAACCTTGTTACATCCAATTATATTCAAAGTTTTTATTTAGAAATTTGTTATTAATTTTTACTTTTTAAATATGTACTTAAAATTAATATAAATTAAATTCTTTAAAGTTGAATTTATTAGTAAAATATAAATTCTTCACATGATTTTATAAGCCAACCACCGTGATTAAAGAATTTTCATACGATTTTTATTTATACGGAATGAAAATTAATAACTGTGATTATAAATCCAGATTATATTAAATGCATTGCATTTTAGTCATTAGTATAAGTCTAGGGGATTACAGATGGCGTAGTTGAACTGAGAAACGGCACCTGGTCACTTAAGTTAGAGAGCTTTGGGGCTCACAATTATGCGATTCTGCTGATAAGTACCTACTCAATACCAGGTACTATTAATGCAAATGTGAAGGATAAATCTGCGTACCCAGAAGCCTCGGAAGAGAAGAAATGTGACTTGTCGTGGATTGGAATTCCCTAAGTTGCTGAATGAAATCATCTTCTGTCCCTACCATCAAACAGTCCTGTTCTTATTTTTCAAGATAATAAAAGATATTCATCCTGACAGACTTGGTCTTAATGCTTAATTGAAAATTGAATTTTTTGAGAATTTTTCGGTCTTTTTTTTCGTACATTCATCATCTTCATTTTAATTTTTTTAAATTGGTAAGTGGAATATTTACATTTAGCCTTTGCTAATCTATTATTCCTACTTATCTCTAAATATCAAAATTTTAAAAAATGTTTTATTTGAATCAAACTCAAAATCCTCCTCAAAATATATGTTTTATATGAATTGCATAATCAAGATATCTCCTTTTAGAAAAGTAATACTTAAAATACTGTCATTTTTTATTTTAGCAAGGGATTAAGAAATCTGTTTTAAATTTGATCGTCAGCGAATTTGGGAATGTGAACAGAGGCCTAAATAGGATCTTACAGAGTAGGTGGCGAAGGAATAGACGGATTTGCTCACGATGCGGAAAAAGCTGCTTTTTGATAATCGTGAGTTCCGAGGGAGATGGACGATATGATAGGAGTTGAAATAATTATGAGAGTAACATGTTCGTTGAGGTGATAAAAGCGTAGTGTTGGACGAATTACATTTTACTTTTGATATTTTTTTATTTAATAGGTGGTTTAAAGTGTTTATTTTTGTAAAAACGAACCGTCAGAATTTGATGGTCACCCTCTATAGAGTAATCTACTCGGTGAATGCTATGAGAAAATTTATCTCACATGTAATACAAAGAATAATTTGAAGGATAAATATTCCTTGACTATTATTTTAGCCTTAGTTATCTATTCAATGAAAAATTGGGATTAAATTACCAGGTGGCACTACGTACGCAGGCGTATGACATCACAATGTAAAGACATTTTGTAATTTTATAAAGCAATGAAAAAGCATGACATGCCGGTTGAAGAGAAAATTGAAGAGCGCTTCTTTTACGCAAAGTCTATCCGTAGAAAAATATCATTGAGTCAATGACATTTTTGGCTTCGGATATGAAACTCTACGGCCGAAAAAATATGCCTGTTCTCCAAGTTATTTTACACGTCCACATAAAACCAGCCCATATTTTCTAAACTCAAGTTTATTATACATTAATACATTGCCTATAACTGATTCAATTATTTGGTAAAGGTTTCATAAAATTAATTCAGAATGTATTGTACTTATATCGTACGTTAATATTTATTTGTCACATACTTACTCCACAATGTTAACTCCCTAAGGATATCCTGGAGTGTCAAGGAACTTTTTCCAATGGATGCCCTAAAATTTGGAGTAAGAGATTATATATTTCTACGAGATTGAACCGCATTAAACTGAGGTATGAAGCAAAACCGCATAAATCTCTGACCAATAGGGCTAAAGCACTGATCTGAAATTTTTGTTTCGATATGAACCCAAATCGGAGAGCACAAACGAATTTTATAAAGATAAGATGAAATGAGAACGCTTTGTGCTCGCCTGGGATTCCGTGACGGGTACCCAGAGTATCCCACCGAGAAGATGGAGAAAAAGTAGAGGGCGCCGGAATTAGCGGCGCCACCCTCTGCGGAAAATTTTGTGACCCTTCCGGGAGGGTGATCTCCTTTAAAAACCGTGGAAGAAAAAAAAGGCCTCCTACCTCGTGTCGCCGCCCTGGTGCCGAACGGGAAAGCTAACGATAATTTCTCCACCTCCTTGAACGGTTGGATTCAATTGGGAGGGAAGGAGGGGTGGGTGAGAGAGGCTGGATTTATATTCAGAATGCATTTTAAAGAGGGATTGGACGTCGGCGGAGGTATAAGTGGGAAGGGCGGAAAGGGTGGATACGTTTTATGCAAATGTTCGCGGATTTCGTCTGAGAAAGGCAAGGAATTTAGCGGATCGCTTGTGAGTTTCTGGTTGGGGGTGGGGTGTGGAAGGGGTTAAGGTGATTCCAGCACGGGGATGAAAGTGATCCTTGCATTACTGATTTCGTATCCAATGCTGAGGATACGCCATCATAGGAATCCCGTAATTAAAGGACCTTGATTTACGACATCCATTTTGGTCTCTTAAAGTGATCCCCGGAGTTGAACGGTAAATTGCCGGAGTTTGCGAGTCGACCACTCTGTGAGCTGCCTCGTGTTCAGATATCCAATGGTATGGTAACGAACTCTTATACTTACGTTTGATTTAAAGGGTTTGAGTGGAGGGGAGGGAGGCTATGGAAACTAGTCACCTCGCTATTCATTTCCCCGTACGGAATTATAAGCATTGATTACTGATTGCTTGAAGTTGAAGTTTGAATACAAAATTTCATCCTTGGTAACGGTAACATCAGGTATATGCAAACCATCTTCTCCCCATATGAAAAAAATATAATGCCAATATTATAAATTTAGAATTGATTATTTGGTCTCAATAACCTTCATATATTGATGCTTCGTTAATTTAATGCTTTGGAATATTTATAAATAATAACGAGGATGAAAAAAATGTCCTAATTGCTCATTTTTTAACTAATGAAAATGTAAATATTTTTTGGAAGAGGCATTTATTTTGTGCAGAAATACCATAGAGAACCAAAAAGAATGAGTAAATGTTTTCAGGGATTGGGAAAAGCTACATTCAGTAATGACGTTCGAAGAGCATCGCTTAGTTTAGGTATTTTAAAAATATTTTCACTATTGAATGAAGTGTAAAAAATTATCATAAAAAAATGTTTTCAATAGTGTGTTTATGTGCAAAGGCCTTTGCCAACAATTAGATTAGTGGCATTTTCACTATTAACTATTATCGAAGAAAAGCGAGATAATTTGAATTATCACAAGCTTCATTTAATGTTATTTCATTTATTCTTTAATTTATACCATTAAGGGAAACTTAGATTTTCAACAGGGAAGTAGGAAATACTAGCAGGTTTTTGATATTTTCTTGCTGTGGTATTTTAAGAGACGACTTATTTATCCGGTGTTATGCTATACGTTTTGTTGTAAATTCTTAACTTAAAACATGATTAGCTCCGTAACCAATATCATATCATCTTAGAATATTTTTGAAAAAAGAATTAAGCATGTTATTTACAACCTTTCCTTTTCATATAAAATACATTTCTTTTGATATTCATGCTGGACCTACATAGCTCCATAGAATCTGTTGCGATGCATTGGGATATTCTGAGAAAATGTTCTTCTACTAAGTGCCAATCTTGAAATAAGTTTTAAATGTATGGGAACGGGAAAAACGTCCTCTAGTATTTATTGCTGCATTAAAGAAATAGAAAAATGATTGCATTATTCTGGTCCCGTTTTATCTGATCACTGAGAGGATGTCGTGAGTGCGGAGCTTGGACCGAAGTAAGGAAGGCACACATTCTCTTATTTACGAACTGGACTGTGTGTGGGACGTGGTTGGGGGGAGGGGACTGGGGGG
>LYUA01001198.1:74457-97848 GCA_002093875.1 Calopteryx splendens | reverse complement strand
GGCAACGGAGCGGGGGAGTGGGGCCGTTGCCGGGGCAGGTAGAAACTTGGTCGGTGTGAGGCCGGAATGAGAAAGATGTTGTCCAGGAGAAAGTTCCCCAACAGAACAGGAATAATGACGGGGTGGAATCTTAAGGGGGTAAAAGAGCTCGGGTAAAAATATACGAAGAGGTGAGGAAGAGGTCGGTGGTTGGAGAATTGGAGAGGAGTGATTAGGGGGTGGGTTGAGAGGAAAAAAAAGGAGGGAGGAGTGAGAGATGCGGAAGGGGGCGGATTCCTTTCGGGGGATGAGGTGTGTGGGAGTCCTCGTGCGGAGCTGCTTGAGGAAAGGGGAGCGTGGAGCCGAACCGTGTGGCTTGTGGGTGGGAATGGGTTTGATGAGGGAAAAGCAGATGTGGTGGGAAGTGAAGGAGAGAGCGGGAATGAGGTTAGGGTAAGAGGAAGTTTATGGTAGGGGAAGAAAGTGTGTTCGGTAGTTTGGGCTAGGGTCGCCTTGGGAACGACTGGAGAAGAATAGGAAAGTGCGGGGATAACTAATGGCGGGAATACGTGACGCATTGTGGGTATCTTAGAGGGTGTGCAAGGCTTCAGTGGCACAAAACGTCGATAGATAGAGGCATGAATATATGTGCGGAACCCTAATTTTTTTTCTTTGGCTACTAGTCGATTTATACGTGATTTGAATTGAATTTTATTACGATACAGCCAGACCAAAGGCCTTGAATTGGAGGAGAACATAAAATGAAGAACTAAGTGCTGTTCCGTTGCTCTTTACTCAAGAACTCATTACTCATTACCACCTTAGAAGCAATTTTTTCCAGTTTTAATAATTAGCTCTTTCCGTAAGATGCGGTGGTTCAAACTTAGCATACCACCATTCAAATTAAATTTTTGAGATTATTAGTTGTCATTTATATTAGGAAGTTTAAAATCAGAGAAATAATTTCTCTTATACCTGCACGCGTTTCAGTTGTCAGTGCTCCGCATTCAGTCTTTTATTAGGCTTCTAAAATTACATTTCTCTCATCATTGTCATGCATTATATTCTTTGTCTTGTTCCTTTATAGGTAAAAACAACTTTCTATCCATAGTTAGATTTGGTACCCTTTCTTTTAAGCAGTATTTTCAGTATAATTTCTCTTGAACCTAATTTTGAAGTGCATATTTGTTTCTTTGCAATCTCCTCCTACCATATATTCAAAACATCCATCAATAGTGGTACTATATTTCTACATTACTTTAAAGTTTGATCAATGTACTTATAAATCGCACATATTTGTGTAAGCAACATTAACAGGCATTAGGAATTGATGTAGCTTACTTATTTTTGTCCAATGAATTTTCACTTTCAAGAAAGTGAAAAGTGTAATTTGAAGTTAGAAGCGAGAATCGAGAAAATTCCAAGTATTGAACGATGAGGGATTTTTATTTTATGATTTGATCTGAGAGGAACAGGCACGGGGAAAGTGATTGAGAGAGCTCTCTATAAGAGGGTGAAAGGTGGGAAAATAGAATTCCATGGAATGGGTTTAGAGCAAGAGCGAAAAAGAAGAGCTTTTTATTTTTATTCCATTTCGTAAATGCGTGGTTTTCGAAAGGGCGAAAATTATGCCTGAGGTGAAATAGGTGGGAAGAACACGAACGCTGTAAATAAAGTGAGTCGAGGTTTTCCTTTTTCAAATCGATTCCAGAGCTGTTCGATGGGATTCTTGGGGAGGTAACGAACGTATATATTGTCAGATTGCATCTTTATTTCTCTTATTCAAAGAGAATTTATGTTGGCTTCGGCTTAATACATTGTAATGAAAAAATGAAAGAGTGTTTTTTCTCGCATAAAGTTACATCGTTCAAAATTTACTGCATGCACTACATATGGGGTCTAAATTCCAAAATTTCTTGTAACCTCACCATTTATTTTTCTTTAGCTTGAGAATCATTCACTAATAGGTCCAAATATAATTGTAATGGATTCCATTGCATTGGATGGGTATATTATTAAAGTAGGAGTGCTTATTTCATATATTAAATAATTAAATGTTGTGTTTCCTCTGCTACCATTGCTTAGTTGTGAAACGTTTGTGATGGAGTAAAGCCTTAAAAATCTAGTTTATTTTCTTTGGTGCATATAAGTGTGTATACACACGACTTACTTTCATATGGATAAGTGTCAGGAAAGTTCATTGAATCATTATGATTCTATTTATTATCCGAACATTTCGATCATTATTATATTTTAAAATAATAATAATAACGTTTGGTCTGACATTGTTTTCAATGCATTTTTCCTACTGAATAATCAGAACTTCTTGTCTAGGTGTAAGTTTCTTCTATTTCGCTCCTTTCATCGATCGGCTCACATGTCTCCGACAAAATAATTTCTTCTGCCACTCTTTGAAAAATTTAAGTGTACGATCATCCATGTCTTAGCTTCATATCCTTCCTCCTTGGGGTTACTTCATTTCAATATTTAAAAAAAGCATTTTTCTCACATTCTTAGAATATCCTCTATTAGATTTTCCAGACTTCAACTGATCTGAAATGGAATGACGTTCCAGATAAATCTCTTAAATTTTTTTATTATTTTGCACTTCTTGACTGATGTGCTCCTGCTAGTAGTCGAGTCTTAAGATCGGAATTGGGACTGATTTTCCTATACAATATCTCAATTTTTCCGGCCTTAAGAGTATTTGAATGAGAACATTTCATAAAGTACGGAGATCATGACTCGTTGCTCGGGATAATAATGTGAGAGCTTCAGATTATCTTCTTTTTCGAAGTATTTCATGCGTTCAAAAAGTTTAAGTCACAAAGTCTGAAGACGCGTTGATATTTTTCAATTCCTTTTGGGTTATACCTACCTTCACGTACACAAAGGACGACTACTTCCTTTTCTTTAAGGTATATGAAGGCGTATTTCGGAGTTTTACCTCTCTTAGATCTTATTATCAAATTTTTACATCATATGAAATTTATTTATACTATACGAGTCTCCGGCGATAATTTTTAATTATAACCGTTGGATTATTTGAAGAATCAGGCATGATTTTGCTTTGAGATAATCACACGTGAGAGCACTCGGCATTACGGCCTTGCAAGTGGAGAGAGTTTGATAAAAATGACATCATTTTTAACTATTATTTTAGAAATTTACTTTTAATTGCACTTTGGAGAATGGATTGGGTTGCATATGAGAATTTAGGTATAACCTTCTATAAGCTACAACTCAAGCCACATTTAGGAGTCTTCATGTGTAAACCTATAGTTATGAAATATGTGTTTAATTTATGAAACCTCGTAGGAGTGGCGATAACGTATACTGATGGATGAATAATTATTCTTGTTCCTTTTTTTAGTATGTTAAGACTCTTTTACGAGAGCAAAGTTAGAATGAAGGGAATGCATTTTACGTTTCAAAATATTTGTGAAATGGCCCTATTTTACCTTTTCTTTAAAGTAAAATATAAAAATCCTTTTCTTTTACTCAGGCATATTAAAACGCACTGGTTGTGAATTTATAATATGATAAGAGCTACACATTTGAATTTGAAACAGTGGCTCCTCTGCTTGAAATAAAATTATTACCACCCTTTGACCAAATAATTGCATGCCAATAAGTAAAAATGAATATTTCTTGTTGACTTGTCTGTTTTCGGACTTGATGTAGTGAATAGCATCCCCATGTCTTAGTACTGCATTATTAAGCTACTTTAGGAAACGCGCATAATAGGAAATCTATTATTTCGATCAAACGAAGAATAACATTTTGCTCGGAGGACAAAATATCTCTGAAGATCTGGAAGGTGACAGGATCCACAAACCGTCCCCGTTTGGTGTCCCTTCCATTCTCTAGTCTTTGAATGACATCTGATCCACGACTTAATTAAATGACTCGCGCAGCTTGTGGAGGAAATTAACACCAATGAATAAGGTAAAGGGAGAAAATTACTGAAATTTGGGAGGGCGAAAAGGGTAGGGATGCTGGTCCAGCATACAAAGGGGGTAGGTAGGGGCGTGGCTACACTCCCAGGGATAAGTGGTGAAAAGGGCCAAAAAATAAAGAGCAAAGAAAAGTAGAAAGGTTCCCCTCCCAACTCCACATTTATTTCTCTCCCTTAATCCCCCTCCCCTCCCCCCTTCAGCCCACCCCTCCCCCCCCTCTCTCGGCATTTCGCCCACGGAAATAATGCCCGTGTCGTGTGTGGTGGCTTGGCTGTAACTGGGTGCTAGTGTTCTAATTAAGGCATCGATTTCATCGACCCACGGTACCCGCGAAACACAAGTCTGCATTTCTGAAAACGCGGCGTTGGTTTTTATCCGTCGGCGAAAAGTGGCGTTAGTAGGGATCTCATTGATGAGTGAAATGTGGGAGGGTTGCGGGGGCAAGAAGGCGGGAAGGAAGGGTTTAGCGCGAGAGAACGTGGGGGGTTGGGGTTTGAAGGGGGATGGGTGGAGAATAACGGATGGAAACCAAGGGGAAATGGGAATCAACTCATTAAGTCAGATGAAGAAGCCATCCACGTGTTAAATCATTCGGATCAGTGGTAGCCCAGGGGAATTGGAAACGCAAGTGATAGAATATTATGTCCAATTCGGTCGTTGATATTTGAGAATATAGTCAATTAGAACGACGTGAAAATCATATGCATTGGTAGAAAAGTGAAAAATGAAGTCGTAAATTGGCCTTCTATGGAGCATCCATGCTCTTATTTCTCGTTAATTATTACCAATTATTATTAAGAAGAAATAAATCAACGAATAATATATGCATTATATAGCGGCCTATAGATATACTTGTGGGGGAGTTTGAAATAAACGCAAGGAAATAGTATTTGAAATTTGATTCAGCATCTTAACCCTAGCTATGAAATATATGCTGAAGTAGGTAAACCTACAGACTTAATGGGAAGTATTTTAGGTCGTGTTTTTACGTAAATATCTATCGGAATATAAATTTTACCAATACTCATGCAAAAGAAACTGTTTCGGGATCCACTCTGTGAAAATTCATCATTACAATAAATGGAAGACAAACTTTGCTTTTCTACATGTACATGTTATGTAGGTTTGTCTTCCAATTATTGTAAAACGTATGTTATGTAATAATTTTTATACATCATTGAATTTCAAGACCCATTCAGGCTCACGTTTTAGAAATAGAGATGAACATTTTCCGGCTCTTGTAATATCTCCTATACTTTAATTGTATTTTCAACTCATTGAAAGCAGCAGAAAAGAAGACCCATAAGAGAAACACAACGGTCAGAAATGGAACTTAAAATACTAGGATGAGCACAGGTATGTTAGAAAACTTCAAACAGAAGATGGAGCGAGGAAATATTGATAAGCTTGGCTTGTGCGAGGTGATATGGAAGGATAGTGGTGATTAATGGAGTGATAGCTATTGGTAAGTTATATGGGAAGAGATCCAGCGCGAAGCAGCAGTGGTAGGAAAAAAACGGTAGGAAGGAGAGAAGTAATTATAGAGTAAGTAAATGAGAGAATATTATTGGTACCGAATAAATCAGAACCAACGAACGTGGTTTTAATTTAGGTTTATATGTCAACCAGTAATTATAGGCAGGATGAGGTAGAAGGTGTATATGACCAGCTAGAGGATATAATTGAGGGTATTCTTGAAGAAAAAACACTTGATAGTGATGGTGGACTGGAACGCAGTAGTGGGAGAAGGGAGAGATGGGAGTGAGGTTGGGGATTACGGCTTAGGAACAGGGAGATAAAGTAGATCCTCTGTAGACCTCGGAGATAAAGTAGATCCACTGTAGATTTTGAGTAGGTTTTTGACTGGGTAAATTGCGAACACCTAAAGAAGTTTGTAGTAGACTGTAGGGATAGGACACATCCGAAATTTTCACATTGTCTCAAACTACACAGGTTTGGATTGCAGATGGATAAGCATGGTGGGCAATATTATTCCGAGTATGAGGCCAGCCTTTACGTTATCACCACTGCTTTTAATCGTATAAATAAGATGGTATGGTAAGGGAGTCATGGGGAGGACTAAAGTTAGGATGGACTGCAGGAGGGGCACTGACCAGATCAGTCAGATTAGTATTCCAATCAGCCAAAGGATCACAGTCATTTCTGAGTTCACGGCGAAGCAAGTGTGATATGCATAGGATGAGGATAAAAGAGAAGAAAACGGAGAAAAAGAGGTTCTTAGATATAGTTAGTCTTTGTTTAGCATCAAAGTGGGAGAGCATTATTTGAGCAGGTAGAACATTTTAGATATTTAGAAAGCCTTTTGGACGAACGTGGGATGTGTTGTAAGGATATGAGAAAAAGAATCGTATTAGGCAAGGAGTGAATTGTTGACTGGAGTTTGTGGTAAGGATGTAAAGAGAAGTTTGGTTAAGACGTTGATATGGAGTGAGGTTTTGTATGTTTCGGAGACTTTGTGGTTAAGAAAAGATGACAAGCATGGGTTGGAGGCTTTTGAGATGCGGATGTGGATAAAGATGGAAGTGATATGGACGGATAGGGAAACGAAGGAAGGAATTTTGCGCATGGTAGGGGAGGATAGAAGGATAATGGAATATCCGAAGAAGGTATGGTAAATGGATGTAGGGCGTGCTGAGTGGCGATGGATTGTTGAGCACGGTGGAAAATATTGAGTAAGCGAGGTAGAGGGAGGAAACCATTAGAAATGAAGAAACAGTTATTGTTCTTGGGCATCAACGTTCAACATTAACATGCATAAAATACACAGAAATGAGAGTTCAAATATTAAATTGTGACCTATTTTGAAAAAGCGGATACATTTCAACATTAGGCATGTTGAATGGATTAAAGGGTGGCAGAAAATACGGGGAAATGTGATAGAAGTGAGACTGATGGGTAAGCTGGTTAAGGGAACGAGGAGCACAAGACTTATGTACGGAATGAATGCAGATAGAATATTCGAAGAACTTAAGAAGAAAATAATTTAGGCAAAGCGAGTAATTGAACCAGTTATACGAGCACTCAATATATTCAGAAATATCAATGGAAAATAAAATATACGAGGAAAAAAATACAATATACGATTGAACGCTCTGCGTCATTCTCAAGTTGAGACAAAATTTGTTATAACGTGAAGTGTTTAAAGAAATTATTTACTGTGCTATTTAGTGTTGCATTTCAATAAGATAATGCGTAAGAGCTGTTAGGGACCATCCAAATCCTACCCTTTTTGGTTTGGTATCCTTCGGTATCTTTGGATGGAATAAATAATTATAAGGATTTAGTGCTAAGAGCAGATATCTTATTGCCTTTATCCTCGGGAGAATTACATTGGAATCTATATTCATCTATCTTTCTGTGTTACTTATGTTATCTCGTTTTTGATTTATATACAAATTTTAATTACTCTGACTTTATATATTGCATTGGTATATATGTTTAATTTATTCAACTGCCACTGCAAATCTTGCATCTCGGCCTTTTCCATATTTAATAGTTATAGTCTTTTTTCTCTGCATTTTATTCCTTCCTTCTCGCTAAACAGAACTGCCCAATCACAATTTCGTGCATTTGATT
Organism: Calopteryx splendens; assembly: GCA_002093875.1. NCBI lineage: Eukaryota > Metazoa > Arthropoda > Insecta > Odonata > Calopterygidae > Calopteryx > Calopteryx splendens. The sequence goes on along the minus strand of LYUA01001198.1, from coordinate 90,313 downwards.
TAGAACCTGTCAAATTAAAAAGGAATATGCAAATGTGTGAGTGGATAGGCTTAATAATATTTGGTGGACTGTAGATGCGATATAGCCCTTGATAAGTATTAGGTACTAGTAAATCCAGGAATTATGGAATAACGACATTCCATAACGCAATTTCAAATTATTAACGTTTGCGGAAAAAATTGCATTGGAAATATCTATAGAATGTTATTTTTTTTAAATACTAGTTTTTAATCCCCACTTGAAGGTTTAATGAGTAATTATAGAAGCACTCTCTTTGAATTTTTTATGATAATCTTATTCACTTGCGCTTTTAATCTTTGTGGCTTTTCTCTTTTTATGTATTGTTTTTCTAAGTACATGAATTCTATGCATATAATTGAAGTACCAACACCACGCAATCTAAGTGTTTTTAATGTTAATTGAGGCTATAAAAAATTTTAGGAAACACCTCTTAAGTTGGACCCACCTATTCACAAAAATCTTTTTTTTACCCTTTCTCCTAAAATCGTTCGATTAAGTTTTACGGAGAAATTCTAGTAAGTGATATGAGACGTGCAGAGAACATGTCATATTAAATAAATGAAGTATACTATAGCAAAATTTCAAAAAATTAAAATATATCGCTGTGCCCATTATAAATACACAAATTTCGTTGATTTTTTAATTTTTTAATCGTTTTCGATTGAAACTCTCTGTTATGTGTAGGTAAGAATATGATGGAGGAATGTAAAATATTTCCTATGTACTTGGTACAGTCATATGTTACTCATATTGTGGTCCTAGATTTTAATCTATGTGCCATAGGGTACCGTAAATAATGGTCACTAGTGCCGGTTATGATTTCATAAATTCCATTTAATATTAGTGAAAGGCTTAGGTGAAATAAATGATATAATTCCCAAGTAAAAAGATTTCCTATTTCGTTTTAATCTCTGTCCAGGGATGTGAATCGTTAAATTATTAAAAATTAGGTCAAAGGATTCGACAAAGGAAACTCGAGCGGTTATGTGAATGCTACTCCTTTGAGCCTTCCAATTCGTACCTACTTCCTACCATTGGCTAGGTGAATGAATGTTTGTATGAGGATTTCCGGAAATACTTAATACATTTTCAATTAGACTAAATCACACAGCTATTTTATTATATAATTAGTTTATTTTAAATTTGTCATTAATTCTTTGAAGTAAATACTGTGGAAGAGTTTATAATTTTTAGAATATTATAGTATATACTTGGTGACCAAACTAAATTTTAGAAGCAGATGGATTTTTCTGGGAGACGGAAAAATAGAAGAGGTTATCCGAAAGGCTAGATTACAGTGAAGATGTAGAATTACTGAAAGCACAAAGGGATGAAGAACAGATAAAAGAAATATAGTATTCTATAATTATAAGTTAGTGAATGACAATGGTGTTTCATCAAAATTGAAAATGTCGAAGAGAAAGTCAACCGCGGTAGTTAGGTGGGTAACGAACCCACCTGGAAAGCTAAAGATCCAGTGTACAAATCTCCCATGGGTTGCAATTTTCCATAGGTTTTATCAGTTTTTCTGAGTGGTAATAAATAAATTTAATTAACCGTTGAAGCATTTTAAGTGAATTATTGTAAAGAATATTATAAACTATATCAAAATATTTTCCAATTAAAAAGTTAAAACGGAATAGTAGGTAAGTCAATGTAAAAAGTTACATGAGTTCTTAATTATAAATCAAAATTTAATATATTTAATCCTGTTGATTTAAATGCCACACACATTTCAATTATATTATGCTTGAGTGTTGAATTGAAACCCGTTATTGTGTGAAGGAATATGATGAAAGCCTCAAACGCATCTTTTTTACTATCACAGAATGCACCTATATTAGCCATATAGGTATTTAAGTATATGAGTCCGTTATTTTACCAAGTTACCAAAATTTTACTAAGAAAAAACTCTTGGGGAGAACACAGTTATTATTTAGGAATATACATAGTTACTATATGTATATTCCTAAATAATTTGTCCCTTTTATTTGAAATTTGAAAATTCATTCCACATCACAATTCATACTGTTGTCTGCTCCGGATTAATCCCTAGGACCTTAACAGTAAGTACAAAATCCATATTAATTTGTTTCCAAGAGCATCACAGAGGCGCTGACCCACTTCTTTCGAAACCACAATGGCAACGAAATGGATTGCCAGGTAAAGCTGGGATAAATTATAAGGATCTCATTTAACATGAATGGTAACCAAAAAATTAGAAAAAAATATGAGGAAGTCTTAACTTTCTCCCGGCTTTTAAAATGACGGGGACAAGCGTGGGCGCATTGAAGGAGGGCAGAGTAGGCTGTAGGAGCTTAGCGGATGAGATGAACCCAGGTAGAAGAGTGTGAGTGGGGGAGTGGGTATTCCGGATGAAAGGGAGGTCTGCGGAGCTTGAGGAGATATAGCGAGCAGCAGAGAGTGGATTGGGTCGGGCTGTGGTTTTGAGTGAAAGAGTTGGGCGGGAAGGTCGAGTTGGTTTTAGCGGAAGGATACTTGAAAGAGTTAAAAGGAGAGGTTAAAGGGGGTTCTTACAGCGGGGTAAAAATAGAGTGAAGGCGAGCGAATACCAAGGCGTAAAGGAGAGAACACGGGGACATTATCATGAAATGTGAGAAAATATTGATAGGGGACGAAGGAGACCGTGCATTTTTGAGAATTAATGATTTAATGGGACTTAAAGACAGTACGAAATTGAGGAAAAGAAGATTATTATCTCCCTACATCTTCATAGGTTAAAGATTTACTACAACTCTTTATTAAATATAATCTAAGTGTTTTAAAATGTGATATAAATAGGCATAAGATTTCAGTCCATAAACTGTTATTCAAAACTTAATTCCGAAAGGGATTGATTTCATTGATTCATTCTTGCAGTGATAAGCTCCAGCGATCATTTACATGAAGATAATAGACATCTATCACACATATCGTATCCTCCTATAAAGTCATCCCCTCTGACTCGAAACCAACTTTCCATGAATAAATCGCCTCCTTCCTCGAAAACAAATGCCCTCCAGGAAAATTATGTTACCCGATTTAATACACACCTTTCTCTTTATAATTTACCATACATCTAAGGCCTCATGAAGGAAACATCCTTACTATCCATCCTCTAAAACTGACGTTTAAGGGGGTGAGGGTTTATAGATCTTGTGTTTTCTCTTATGCTGAATATTTATTTATTTTTATTTTGCGTTGAAAATGTCAGGAGATATATATTCATCATAAATTACAGCATGACTTATTAAGCGTTTTCGATCCACCACAGAGAGTAAGTAGGTTTTATCCTTCAGTCCACCAAATTAATAAAGAAGTCTGCACTAGTAGTAGAGAACAATGCTAATCTTTTACCAGTATCAGCAGCTCATTCTTACCGCAATATATCTCGTAAAAAAATCACAGTAATGAACCCGAACGTCGGTTTGGAGAGAATAGAGATCACCCAGCACTAAGCCCAGCGTCATGTGAAATTCACACGTCAGGGTAGGGTGGTCAGTTCCTTTCCCTGTACCGCCTGTGATTTCCCATGATGACGTGGTACCCGAAAATGGTACACAGCTTGGGTGAAGCTGAGGGTGCCCAGAATAGGCCGCCAACGCAAATAAAACCTGGGCCATCCGCTTATTAGCTCAGACCTACTCTACCCACTGAAACACCACACACCTACATAAATAGTAATACTCATGAAAAAAATAATAGAATTGGTATCAAATAAAAGCTATTGCAACGCTTTCAAACACGCAACATTTTCCTGAGTGGACGCATAAGTGGTATTTTCTCGTTCAGAATTAACGGGTTAAGCTTGGGGGAAAAAAAGTTAGTTGAGTAAAAAAAAATATGAGTTAGGTGCTGATAATAGTGAAAATTATAATGGGAGCGGGAAAAGGCGGATGAGGAATTCAATTTAAAGCGGAGAATAATTTACGAAAGAAACAGTTTTCGGCTTGAATTAGTGAATTTTCTTTTCTGTATTGATAAAATGTTTGGCGGGGTGGAAATCCTGAGATGGATTGAAGTAATATCACCCCTGGTTTCTATGTTGAGCTATATTGTCCGTAACCATTATTTTCCGACTTATTTCCAAATAAGTAGTAGATGTAGTGCGTGCTGTAGAGGGGATCCTTGATACTCCACGGGAGTGAGAGGTAAGAGTTCATTAGAACCGCATGCACCTTGATTGTTTTGGGAAATAGGGAGACTATGAGGAAAAGAGAAGAGGATAAGTCTGGCGGAATGCGTTCATTCTAAGGAGAAAGGCGTAGTTCCTCGGTGTTTATGTCATGCAGCGGGAGGGTCTTGAGTGGTAGGGGAGGATGAGGCGTCAGATTGGGAAGAATACGGCAAACGTAAATGAGGGGGATAAAATGAAAAGGGAAAATGTCGAGGAGGCGGAAAGGACTGCTACGGAAAGCGAGGGGAAGGTGGGAAAGATAATGGAGGATCGATTCTCACTGCGCTTGAGGTCTGGAAGAGTAATTCGCGGAAGGTGAAGATGTAGCGAATGACTATCGAATGGAAAGATAAAATGGGTATTCTTAGGAATGGGTATGAGAATCGGGAAGATAAAGTACTCCGAAGTCTAATGTAAAGAGGTGCGGGGAAAATGGGAGTCTACGATAGGGGAAAGGCCATGGCAACGTTAACACATTCTTTGCTGGTGACTTCCGAAGTACCTTTCTATTAAAACCCTATGTATATTTCCTATCTTTCTGATCTGCGCTGCTTACCTTTAAATATTATTCTCATAACTTTATCTAAAGACAATAGCTATAACTGACCCATTCCCCATCCAATCTTGGTATTAAATCATATCTTATTCTCTTAAAGGCCGATTTTGTCAAATTTCCTTTCCCTCAAGAATTATTTGAAGTACTTATTTAAATACCTAGTTAAGTGTTTTTTTTTACATTTAATATAGTTCAGTGAATAACAAACGATTCTAGTGTATGAGATGGGATATGCTAATTGTATGGAAACTTTATTTTGAGTTGAGGTTGATGTTATGGTGGTTGGATTAGCAACGTGTAGTTTGTCTTGTGCAAGGACCTAGGAAGTGGCAGTTGACGGGCGCGAAAGATGTGTTTCCTGCGTCGGGAGTGAACCAGAATCATAATGAATTGGAGCTTAAAGGAGTGTCCTTGAAGGAATGTTTCTCGTCTGTCTCCTCCCGTTTCCTTCATTCCTCGGCAGAGGGGGCGAAAACAATAGGTTTGACTCGCGGTGGAAAATCTTAAGTCAAGAATCAAAAAAGAAGAAGTTAAGAATTAGTTATGGGAAAACCGGAATGAATGGGGCTCGTACAGGTTTGTGAAGAGCAAAAGATAATCGTACAACGTCTTGAAGCAGATATATATCGTCTTCCCTGAATATTCCTTGAAGGAGTATTACTGCTACGCCTGAGTTCTATGTTTTCTTCTTCCAAAGACGCTCCAAAATAAAAGAACATGGAGTGTTCGGTGAAGCGATCAACAATAAGGGCCATTGGATGTGAAACTCTACCACTGAGGGCCCTGCCTATATTGGTCCATATTTCTTATAAGTCAAAATCTCAGTAGTCAACCCGAAGGTCGATTTGGTAGGTGAGGATAGAGCTCACCCAGTACTANNNAGAGCTCACCCAGTACTAAGCCCAACGGCGTGTGAAATTCATACATAAGGGCAATGAGGGAGGCCAGTTTTTTTCTCTTTATCGCCGGTGATTTCAATGGACGACCTGGTACCCGAAAAATGGTACACAGGTTGGGTGAAGGTGAGGGTTCCAAGAGGCATCACCGGGAATCAAACCCGGGCCTCCCAGTCAGCAGTCCATCTGGACTGCCACGCCCAATGTTTCTTATAGGAATGAAATATGTAATGCAGTTTTCGAAAAATATAGCTTTGCTCATGACCTAGACTTTAATGTGATGTGTCATCATCCGGTAGTAAAGTGTGAAAAAATGCGCACTCATATGCAATGTTTTGGAAAATGGGAGAAAGGGAGGAAGATGTGTGGTGGTAGGGACTTGCCTGCGAAAATGCATAGGGTGACTGAGGAATTATAAAGATAAGAGAATTAACCCTCCCTCCATCCACAACCCTTCTCCCAACCTATTCGCGTTTCTCCCCCCACCCCTTCCATCCACAATCCATTTCCGTCATCTAATCCCAACCCACCACCCACATCCCTCTCTTCTCTCAAAACATTGTGAATAATTGCGCACTCATACCTATGTACTATTTCACCTAATGGTGATAAGTCACATTGAAGCGTAGGTCATCGTGATTAAAACTATATACGTGGAAAATTGTGTTTCAATTCGTTCCTATTAAAAATGTAAAAAAAACTCTGCACAATATATCGCCCACGGAATTGACTCCATACTTCATTACACTTCATTGACCCAACTGAATGACCCTTTGTTTGAGTCAACTCCCCCTCTTCAGTCCCTTCCCTGTATTCCAAGGCATGATAGGTTTGGTCAGTGCTATAGAAAACGAGAAAAATATTTTGGTTTGAGGGTCGGTTTCGGAAATCAATAAATGTCGAGAAGAAATTGTCTGCTCCACTAATGGCTCGGGCGTTTTTGATTGTTCTTGTTATTTATAATCCAAAATAAAAGAGAAACATGGCTCTCTTCCTGACAATGCTAATAAATATAATCGTTTCATGTACATTTTTTTATATTCTATCAACTATTATACTAACTAAAATCAATCTTGTCAACTTATATTTTAACTGGTTTCCGTAAACTAACGGCCTGCTTCGTGGATTCCAAAATCAGTTTCATCCACTAAGAAATATCATCTGATTAGGACGAACCATTTTCACCCCACACTTCCTAATCTCAATCTGACCATCCGAAAAGGTTTTATACTGTTTTCCTTCCACGTCTCCGCTCGCCCGCAACTCTCACGTTTGATTTCTATCTTAACGTGCTACTTAAGTGTGAGCATTTTCTTTCATATTCCAAGACTTATGGAAGATTATGCGGTTTCAGGAACAAAAAAGCGGGCTCTGCGGCAAGCTTGTTCGCTCCTGAAGTTGCTGGAGTGAACGATTTCTCGCTCCCCAAATACTCTGGCTGCAGCGTCAGAGAATCGTCGATCCACATAACTCTCCATACGCGTGCACGCTCGAAAGGAATATTGGCATAATCAACACACTGCGAATTAATGCACTATTATAGATATGTTACTATTATTCGCATGTTTCTCTAGATAATCCCCTTGGATTAGTTTATTTCTTTCTCAGGCCCCTCGAAAGCAAGCTCATTATTTTTCACCAAAGAACGTTAGGAACCACCTAACGATAGTTCCAGTCCAAGCTCTTTACTAACATCTACTTTATGTTGGCTGTTGTAGCACCTAAAAAAGCAGAGCTCCAGGCTTCAGTACATGGAGTGGCCCATACTTGCAAGCACAAAGAGGCGTACCGCAAAGGCAGATAAAGCATCAGAAGAGAGAATGAATGAAATTACAACACTAGGTTCCATGCGTCATGAGCATTCCTTTCTCTACGATTTTAAGCTGCGCACCGCTTAGCCATGCTGTGTTCAAATGTTTACGCGACTCAAGTAATTATTGCTTCATGAAAAACAAACGGATTCTAAACTCTGTTGGAATCCAAATCCAATTTTCATTTCGAAATGTTAGGTTGTGAGTTAAAATGAATCCAAATAGCTCTTGATGTGTTAAGTAAGCTAGAGTGAAGTGGTAATTGCCATATAAATGGAAATAAACAGGCCCTTAAAATTCGTATTTGATAACGTAATTTTTATGTGACATCCACTAAATAACTAATAAATGTGATTTACAGTTGTAAGTAAGCATTTAATGTTACATCCGCATTCAAGGGAGTACACACATTCGATGAAAATGAACTAATATCATTAACTTGAGCAACTCATTTAGTGTGCAATCACATGTCAAAGATTATGGCACAAATGGAATGGAAATACGTAATTCAATGCCCGTTAAGGTTGTGAAAATGGAGTTCATGGAAAACCGTTCATGTATGCCATTTATAAAGCGTCCAGTTGATATTTATTAATTGTAGGGAACATTGTGAATTATTTTTTAAAATTCTTAAGCTTCATAAACAGGAAAATGATAATTGCGCACTCATGAATAATTGGATTGGTTAATATTAGAAGAATTATCTGGTCAGTTAACCGAAAGGTCGCAGGTTGAGTTCGCTCGGCGGAGTTGTTGCTTCTGCTAAATATGCAGGTGCTTCTGGTTATCATTTGATAGATGTTGGAAATAAAATTAGGTTACAAATTCGCCGATAGAGATTTGTGAGCCTTTTCACTGTTCTGACTTAAGTGGTAATTAACAAGAATTCAGATATCTCGATCCATTCTGAGTTAACGCCGTTTTTACTAATTAGTCTATGGAAATATGGAAAGCTCACTGAAGTTCTCTGCTTTACCTTTAAAACCATCTCTTCCCATCGCCGAAGTGCGATCACTGAATTTCCGAGCGTTGATAGTTGGCTCGGCGACTGGACGCTAAAAAAGGCGATCCGAGTTTAGTACCTATTTAGGTTTTCTTTAGAGAACTCTGCATTATAATGATTGAACTTTTCCTGGTACACGAGTCTTTAAAAATGATTATTTTTGGATTTTTTTTTAATTTTTGTTTGTTTATGAGGAAAATTAGCGCCTAATAACTCATACATTATCACCAAATGAACGCACATTCTGATTTGCCCATACCATTAATCACCGTGTGCAAATTATATCCCTTTTCTTTAATCAGTACTCTTTTAAGAAACGTTTAGCCTTAATTGTTTTCAAAAATGGTGACGAATTTCAATGTGGTTTTTGATTCATGAAATGATATTTTTTTTATTTTTAATCGTATCGACCACCCCTTATAAAGTCACATTATTATTGGTATGTCTTAAGTTATAATAGTAGCCTCCGCGGTTATGTTTTTCCTGAAAAAATAAAAAGATAGTAAAAAAGTAATCGCAGGGCCTATTGATCTCGAAAGGATTGGACCAGAAAAATTTAGCATGTTTTGAATTTCACTGATCCTGAGAAATCACTTAAATGCACTCGAGTACTCCAACTTTATTCAATGAACATTTGGGTTTATTGGCAATGGTGAGTGATATTCACCACTAACACAAAGGAAAAGTATTTCTTGTCGTATAACTTCTCAAAAGTCCGATATAAATTGTGTTGATCTACTCCATGCATTTGAATGCCACGTTTATTATTTTTTTTTCAAGGATACACTGGAGAAGCATTTTCCTCGATGCGCGATAAGTCTCTGTGAGCAAAACATTGACTGCTTAGAAGCGGGACGATGTTACCGAAGACACCCTTAGGTTAATTTTATAATAATTCTGACACAGAAAAAAATGTTATGCTATTTTTTTCTAACGTCTGCGATCATATAAGCAGGATGAATGCCACATGTGACGACATTGCATTCTAATGTCATGTTAATACCACACTCACATTAATTTGGTGTTATTTCTTTCATAATCCGGCCATGAAAATGAGCAATTCACTTAAGAAAGGTTAATTCGCCTTCAAAATTTAACAAGGCCTCTTTCACTGGCATTGGTAAGCTTTCCCCTCATTCACAGAACGTAAGGCAAACATCCTTTGTCACTAGCCCTCTCAGCTTAGCTTCTCGTCACGTGACTTCGGGCGCCCCCGCTACGTGTACTTGAAATGAATTCGCCCGCATTGGCGCATGCAGCCATATTTCTAAGTCTCTCCTGCACGCACCCACCCTACCCTCCCTTTCAATGAAGCACGCCGCCTCCAAATTGCTCACATGACGTAATCGCAACTTGAAGGAAAAGGGTTTGTCACTTCAGCAACTCCAGCTATCCTATTAGCAGTTATAACTTCGCTTCTTACCGAGTTCCTGAGATGCGCCTCATCGTTATAATCTGAAGTGGAAACACTTCATCTTAAAAGTTTACGCTTCAAATCGGAAAGTTTATGATATGCTCACATTATTTTGTTTCTGCCACTTATCTTGAGGTCCATTTTTCTTCTTCATTTGAGTAATGGAACTATTAATATTTAAACTACTAATCGGAAGAGCTGTTTAAACTGAACTGAAGACTGAAGTTAACGTTATGCTAAATCTTACACAGATATGTTAATGCTAATTGATTTTAAAAGATTCCACGTAAAATTTTGCTTTGAAGGGAAATATATATAAAGAAAAGGCCATTTAACAGGAAACCTGTTAAGAGGCCTTTTCCTGCACTGCTTTGGCAGGAGAAATGTGAGTAAATGGATGTGACTATTGTTAATCTTAGTCGGAAAATATTGACATATTTAGTGATGCGCAACTTCGTTAAGAGATTAGGAACGACGAACTCAATGACACCACCCATTCAAATTGACGATAAGGTTTAAATAAAACAGGCTAAGGTAAACAATGGCCCCTATTGTTAATTTTTGCACCAAGAGAAATACAATGAAGTAGAATTTTTTGTCAGAAAATGTCATGTTTTTTTTCTATTTCGGTAAATTATGGCTGCCGAATCCATATTCTTCATGCTACTAGAACTCGAGTGCTACATCTAGTCAGTTTTTGCTAGCGTCTTATTTGCTAAAATCATTGACTCAGACCAAGCTCGAGCATTCTACAACACCCCATTCCATTAAAGTGAAGCATTTCAGTGTAATCATATGAGCAAACTTTGTGACGGCAAATACTTTTTTTTCTGGGGGCCAATTTAAAGTATGAGTTCCTTAAAATGAACCCGCGGGGGAGGGGGGGGGAGTCGAGAGTTTATCCCCGGCATAATGCCACTGGCGGAGAGAGGTGTAGTCTGGCCTTTTTCATTAGCGTAGCGTCGTGTCTCCTATTACGGGACTTGGCACTGGGGTAGGGTAAGTAGGTATATGTAGGGGGAAGAGGGGGCAACTTGGGCTCGGGTTAGAGTGGTGGGAGTGGTTTTCGTCAAATACGAGACGGTAGGAGATAAAAATCTACCAAAGGCAAAATGTCACAGTGAATTTTCAAAGACTTGCGAATTAATTATTGTTAGAAAGCATTGCGAAGGAGTAGAAAATAATCTTAGGAAATTCGGTATTTACCTACTTTCTTAGCGATTGTCATTCTTACGTTAAAAAGGGCCTCTATCTTCATTCGGATGTATGGGCATAATGTGCTGCAAAATTAGTTATTAATTTCCACGATTTTATGATGTAAATAACATAAGAAAGGTATGTGTTCAACAACAAAATAATAATGAAATACAGCAAGTTGAAAATAGTTAGGGTTTTCACCAAAGGATTTTTTCCATAGAAGAGTTTGTTTAGTCGTAGGTACGTGGGTGTGTGGAATTTGGAGTGAAATTGGGCCGTTGAAATGTAAATAGTGACTCAAAAGGCTAAAAGGTTTTATATTTGGATGAAAAGGGAAAGAGCGTTCCCGGTCTTTTAAGGGAAAGTTACCTCCGAGCATCGGGGAACATGGGGATGAATGGTTCATCCATTGGAGCGTAAAATACGGATTCGATTCGCGTGTCGTAAAACTGACTGACTTTAGGCATTTCGAGTAAAGATTGAAGTAGTTTAAGAATTCATAGCACTCTTGCATTCAGATCCCCAGGATTGACTCTCGATTTCCTACTCCATAAAAAAGATAACGGAAAACTTCGGAGCTTTATAATTCTCTTTCAATTACGGAGGAAATTGAAAGTTTTGGATTTGTTTGTTTGTCAAGTGCCTTTTTTTTCTTACACTTCGTAAGAGAAGATCAGTTATTAACTCTCATAAATATTTAATGCGTGAAAGCTCCTTTCCGCCTCGAGTAATGTTTCTCTCATAAAAAATGTAGGTATATTGAATACATCGTTACACTTTTCTTTTAATTAAATCATGCCGTGGTGACTACAGCTCAAAGTAATTAAATGTTCCATACCAAACGAATGCACGTTAATTTACATGAGATGTGCAATTCGTTTTCCCCAAAATTTTTAATATAAACCTTAAATTTCCTATTACGTCAATTATCAAATAAAGTTTCATTATTTATTTTTTGACCTTAGAACTATTCAACAAATTTCAGATACCATTCAGCTTCTAGTAGTGAACGATATTAATTTTTCATGTTATCGCTTTGCTTCATTAAGAGAAATATGTACTAACTAATGGTTTTTTTTGCCATTTTTTAAGAATAATTTTTATAGATAGCCTTTTCACCGGTTATCAGTTTAAATTTATATAATATGAATACTTAAATAAACGAATTAGAAATAGGTGCGTTTTTTAGACCCAACAGTTAGAATTAAGTCAGTATACTGTGTTGAGCTCATTGATTGACAAGTGGATGAATTGAGTGGATGCCAGTTAATACACGCGTGTTAATGAATGGGTAGGTGTATAGTAACTATTGGTCCACTGTGGTGATATTTATTTCTTAAAAGAAAAAAAAACTATTTACTGCATGAGGAAAAAGATATCAAAATTCAGTTATCATTTAACAATCATAAACATATTAGTTAATAATTTCATGGCTCCTACTAGTTGCTACGTGGAAGGGATATGATATTTTTATGTAGATTTACTTATAATTTTTATTTTAACTTAAACTTTAATTATTAACTTTTGGTCAAATTCTCCTCTTTAATGGAGGGACATAAGGATGCTAGTGCTAATACCCCCGATGTTAACATCACTTTTAACGCTTATAGAATAGGAAGAAATTTGAAGAATATGAATTTTCTTATTATTAGTAGTAATTTTTTGGCTAAGCATCAGATCATTTTTCACTTCTCTTTTAAAAAGTTGAGCTCTGACAAGGCTTCTACGCTGACTTATAAAAAAGATTAATAGTATGGACTTCATTATGATATTCTATTTATTTGTCGGATTTCTCTAATACTTTGGATTTAGTGTCAAATTAATAGTACGAACATGATTTCGGATATCCTATCGTCGTAATCGTATATGGGTACTTCTAGCACAGTAAAATGAGACTTAAAAAAACATCCTTATATTACGTCTCTAAATACTGTATAGTTTTAACTATCCAATCGCCTCTTTTATAAAAGCCAGACTTTCACAGCAGATATCTCTGGAAAAATATTATTAATTTGAAAATGAGAATCCAATAATCGGGTAAATTAAATAGACGTAAATAGTTGTGATATTCTGCTTACATTGCTGAAAGCTTAGAGCATGCCTAATTAATGATTATACACACTCGGATTTAGCCGGGAGTTTCAAAATTATAGTGAATTTTAACCTTTTTTTATTTTGAGGAATTAAACCCATTGATAATGTTAATTTATTAGAATTAGTGACGAGTGTAATTCAAAAGCCTTGGTTTAATTTTCCCGTACTCTTCTGTACGTATTCGGGCTCTATCGAAGGAAATGCAAAATACTCGATTTTATGTTAAGCAGAAATTAGAAGAAATCCTTACGTTAAGAATCTAACAATAAGAAAAGAGGCTATATATCCTAGTATTCCAGCGATGAAATATAGGTATTATGAGTTAGGAGGAAAATAAAAAAATGAGAGTTTCGTCAAACATGCCAAATAATTTCAGCCATGGCACGTTTTTTGAGTTATAATTAAATTATAACACGTTTTTAAGGAACATCATGGCTGATATTTTAGACATATTGTGTATAAGAACGTAGTGGAGGTCAGGATGCGCTAATGATTTCATTGTACGATGAAATTCATAAATTTGGACCATTTCCAGAGGACGCACAATTACTATCTAAAAAAAACTTAGGGATAAGGGATTCAAGAAGAGAGCATTGGAGAAATTCGGAGAAGTTCTTAAGCCACCTCATCTAAGTTTTCTCTCCTTTGTGCAAGGTGTTAGTACTAGATTATTTCCGCAGATAATGTTAAATCTAACTCATATCACCAGTTGTGATATATGAGCAGACAACCTTTATTTAAATTAAAATATATTCTTACAATTGTTAATCCGTTAAAAATATTGTAAATTCTTACGGAAGGTATGCTTCAAGAATTTCTGATGTAGTACCGGATCTATATATGTATTTACAATAATTTTAATAAAATTTTCTGATTTAGTGTACTCAATAGTTTTTTTTAGTTGAATTACTCTTCTTATTCCCAAAAATATTTATGTTTTCCGAATTTCACGGAGTAATTATTTACTCCGTGAAATGTTATTCTAAGAATATCGTCTGGCCTGCGATACTGTTGCCTACTGAGAGCATATTTATTGATATACCGTCGGAGTGTTTTGAATTTTTGACATTTCTATTTTATGTTCTTATTTCCACAAGAAGTATTCGTTTAAATCAACCGCACGCCATTGGCCTTTTGATGTCAATATACTTATCTAAGCATCCGTGCCATATTGTGAAGTTATGAATCAAAGATCAAAATATGAAATCGAGATGTTTTAATTCATGTATTCCGCAAATGTAACTTCATAGATGAAAGCAGTCATTCCTCGATGAATTTAGTTCATTTACGTTGAATTTATATTTTCTTATTCTAATTCTGATACATGCGCCGGAATAGCAGAATGAACTAGGGGTAAGCTGAAAGTTGAAACATCAGTTAAATACCAGGTCACATAAATTTACTACTGCGTAGAACTTTCTATATAATATATTCTAGGGATAACTTAATAAATTAGAGAAATGAATGTTTATAATTAATGTAAAACTGGCTGTACACTTCTCATTTCTTTCTTTTTCCTCAAATCATTGAAAACTTTCAAATTCTAAATCGTAGCACATCGTTTACTTCATGCCTTTCCTGAGAATTCATTTCTTTTTTTTCTTTCCTTATCTTTTCAGTAGGAAGTTTCTCGAGCATCAGCATGTAGCAAGATCAAAAGAGTCGTATGCATATTCTGAAATTTGTAGCATTTATTTCTGAATGAGAAATTCTGCGCCCTTTTTGAATAATGACTTGGTAGCATGTAAAATGATACACTTGTATGCGAAGGAATTTGTGAAAGATATTATAAACAGGGCATTATTAAAACTTTCTGCCGCTGGATAGACTAATATTTCACAAAATACGCCGTAAAAAGAATTCTTTCGTAAATATTTCTTCCCCGAACGAATACCCTTCTGTTTCCAAAAAGAGAATGTAGATAGAGTTTTTAAGATACAATATTGCTTCGTAGCACGCAAGGCAGTAAAGCACTAGGGAAATTTATTTCCGCGTATCCAAATAAATTAGTATTTATGTGCCATATGTATGCGAAAAATCGTAGCTATCACGTATAAATCTTGAAGTAAAACTGTCTTGCTACTAGTCTCGGGGGCTAAGGTGTTTCTTTAAATTTACAGAGAAAAAACCGAACATTCTGTGGAAAATAAAGTCTATGTGTAATTCCTTTTTAGGAACATGTAGATCATTACGAAATGTTATACTCATCCTACATATATTCAGAATGGAAAAGTCGTAATTCAAAATATTGGCAACAAAATTAAGTAATATTTCTCTTTGGCTTCAATAATCTCGGTGCATAGTGTTTCTTGTAATAGTAAGAAAAAAATCAATTTCGATTAAAGATATATTTGCGCGAACGTAATACAGTTTTTTTAAATCACCGAATGTCGTGATTAGGCAAACACGGTACCTTCCAACTATATATTGCCTACGTAACTAGTTATTGCCTGTGTTTATCTCCCTGCGTGTCATGCCTATGTAACATGTTAAATATACCCAGTTTATATCTGGACTTGAGGATAATCGGAAGAAATATATGTGTGAAAGGAAAAACGTACATTCCGTTCCGTACTCATTCAGAACGTAACAATTTGATCATTGTGTGCCGAGCACTCGGAATGTCGAATTTCATACAACCGGATGACGATCCCACTCCAGATATATATATATATATATATATATAT
>LYUA01001198.1:15762-31791 GCA_002093875.1 Calopteryx splendens | reverse complement strand
GGGGGGGTGGGGGGATGGGGAGGACTGTGTGAGGACTGCAGGGCGGGGTTGGGTCTCGAAAGGGAGGAGTCGGACGGATGCGAGAGCCTCTTTAGTCCCTTCCAGATTCTATCTTCTCTGTTTTCTGGGAGAGGGTAGGGTTGGGGGGGCGGGGGTGGGGGGCGTGTGGTGGAGATTGGAGGCGAAGTCCCTTTCATGTCGTACAAGCGCTGCACATATTTCTCTCTCTTCCTCCACTTTCTCCCCTCGATGACGCTCCCTCACATCTAGTCACGGATTCTACTAACGACGGACCCACCACCTCCTCAGCCTCGTTTTCTGCATTGTGAACCCTATGGGAGCCCACGGTCTATTTTTCTCTTATAGATAAGGAGATAGGTGGTGTGTTTACTCCTGTAAAAAAAAACCTTTGGTGGACAAACAAGGAAGTTCGGCCAAAAATATATTTGCTTCCTCCGGGAATAAATAAAAAAAATATTTCTTGCGCATTCATCTTTCAATAGTCATCAAAATTGTAACTATCGCCCTTTTTTTTGGGGACTGCTAGGAAATCTTGGAGTTGATGCTCTAAATTTGAGTGTTCGTAGAATTGAAACGACGCAGATTCAACGTTTTTTTTATCAATCAGGCCCGACTCTCATTCATTTCAATATTTTCTTCGGATGCATGTCACTGCCACTCCGACTGGCATGATACTGAAAGACCCGAAATTCTCCGTAAAGTCTTTCGATCTCCTCGCAATTAAGTCGGCATTCCTGCGTTAGATTGAGAGATTTACCTCGAAATATCTTTCCCTTCACCATCAAAAAATTAATTATAAAGTATTTATATTATAAAAAGAATACAAGTTGTTCATGGTACGCAAAGAAATAATAACATCATCCCGCACAGTCGTTCTAATCAACCGACTTATGTACTCAAAATAACATTCCCATGGGATATGTGTCGACAGGTTTTTTTTTCTTTAGAAATAAATACATGCAGGCACGTGACGTTCCGTTATAAGGTATACTGCCACGTGCATCGATGTATTTCTCATTGAATTTATAATACTGACTAAATTAACAATTCAGAGCTATACCTGAATAGCCAGCCCCTATGGTCTACATAATTGGAGGTAGAACTCAAACGGAAAAGCTGACGATTCCTCTTTTCAATCAATATTAGTGGGAGACATAAAATTGCGTGTAATTTTATAACAACGGTGCCCTCAAGATCAATCGACAATTCCCATGGCATCGTCTTGCGCATTATTACTGCACGTGTCCCGTTTATGTGGTGCATGACTCGCCTTGCGTGGCAATATTCCTTTAGTGCATGTCTGGCGAGGACTCACCCCCTGCCACACCCCCAGCGATGGTACGAAAAGAAATAATGACATCATCCCCTAGGTGTTCCTAAAATTCTTGAGCGCATTACTTTAACGTCATGCGCTTCCTGGAATGCCATAGCAACTGCAGCGGATACAATGAATGCTTCGATCGTAGAGGAATGTCATGACGATCCTTATAATGATGTGCTCGAGGAGTTTACAGGACAGAGACATTTTTGAGATAGGTCGGTATTTACTGGGGTTAAGTTTATTTTCTTCTGGTAGGGGTTACATTAGCTATTGTACATTCCTTTGGGAAAATGTCTTCAAAAAAGGACTGGGTATACAAGGGTTTTATAGGAATGGAGCAAATTTAGGCATTGGTCCCATTTAGGTCCCTGGCATAGGACCAAAAGGCTTTTTGTATTTATTCAGATATTATTGTATCCAGGTATTAGTCGAGGATTTTCCTTTTTAAAGTTACGCAGCGCTTACCGCATGATTATTTTTAGTATCTCCCCGTTGTCCAGGTAGTTTCCATGCAAGTTATCAATGAGAAGGCTTCAACGATCTTGTATTTTGAATGTAATTTCTTCTGTTTTCTGAACGCTCTTCTAATATCACACAGTACGATCTAGGTTCGACACTATCGCGTTCACTTTTGTTAGGAGTGCGTTTCTCAAATCCTTCGACCATTTTTTCTGAATGACTTTCACGTGTAGTCATTGCCTTTATTATTTGTATTCGTTTAAAATGTTTGCAGATTACTCCCAAGACAATCACTGTCGAGTCATGGTAAATAATATTAGAGTTCACTATGGTATAATCTATCATACATTGATTCAAAAGAGTGATGGTATTTTATTTCCCTTTACCACCATTTGTTTTCCTACGAAGAAATAATAACAGAATAACAGAAATTTAAGTAGTTTAAATGGAGTTGCATACAGGTATACATTAACCACCTTTCTGTAGACCAGCACTCTACCCTCTTTGCTGCGGTCCCAATCATAACTATTTGTATCAGCTAAAACTGTAGGGAAAATATTTAGGACATAAGGTTTTGGGGTCACCGAAGGAGGTATCTTATAGCTCAGTTTTATTCAGACGACTTTTAAATATCATTTTAAAAATTCAAATCGCTAAAATGTACGCACTGAAAGTGATTTTATTATACCCTGTTACTCAATGTAAGTCCCATCTCGGTACTGGTGTTCACTCAGATACTAGAATGCTAGACTCTCATATCTGACTTTCTCTTCGCAATTTGGTTGTAAAAGGTTGCATATATTGTTAAAAATAGTAAATACACATATTTTTATGTTTTATGTATTGACAAGTTACTTTTACAAGTGTACTTTCTGTTATTAATCGCATTAATTCATAATGGAAAATTGATATGAACAGTAACGCTTCTGCAAATACTGAAACTACACATTATTTTAGTGGTACGAACCACCGCATACTTTAATGTCACTTTGATATGTTTATGCTTTACATTAATTTTAATCGATATTTGTATAAAAAGATAGATATTCGTAGATAGTTCATTTCGCGCGGACTTTATTCCTATTTCGAATAAAATTTAATAAGTGAAATAAATATCTTAGTGCGTGCATAATTCTTCTATTTATACGTTATCAGTAAATAAAAGGTTTTTCTGATAAATTTCCCAAATTACGCATTTCGGTGTGAGTTTGTCGGGTTAGGGAGCAGCAATCAATGCATTGCATTACCAAATTGTTAATTGGTCATACTAAAATGCTGTTGTGTGTCGATGAATCGTGAACTAGAAAAATCTGCTAGAATAATATATAATGCGACTCATCGTATGTCTTTATCACGATAAAAATTAATAGTTTTTCAAAGGCTGGAGTGTTAGTAGTACCTATATGGAGAAAATAAACATTGAGTAATATTTTTTTACTTTTGGATGTGAATTTTTTTCCATTCTCTATTTGCGGTTCGTTACTACATACACATGTAATATTAAGAATAATGGAAACTTTATGACTAATAACTTGTTAGAAGCTTAAATCATAAAACAGAGCATAATGCAGGTAATTAGTAATTCATTAAGCTTCTAGATAGATGCTTAATGAATTACTCATTTTCATGCTTGACTATGCGGAACTTTCCCATAGCAAAAAATAATAAAAGAGAATTAATTCTTCTAAGATATTTTTATTTCCACTCCCACGATCTAGGCTCTGTTCCTAGGCTTTTGTCACCAACCTGCTGATGTCAAAATTCATGACATTAGAGCCTCATGATTAAAATATTTGTCAGTTGATCTGTTAGAAATGGAATTTTTTGTTTCAATTGTTATTCATTATTATTTGGCATGGTGTTCCTTATTGTTAAGAATATTAGAAGAGACCTCAAGAATATCAGAAGACATACTACATGCATACATCAATACATACATACTATATACTACATAATGCATACATCAATACATACATACTATATTCTACATAATACATACATACTATATACTACATAATACATACATCAATAAGAACATTTAGTTGGGTATTCTTATAATAGGATTGGACACGCAGATATTCAGATATTATTAAAGTCCTACCATAATTTATGACACTCTTTGCGAGTTTATACTAAATTATTTTCAGTGTTTGAATCGTTTACAGGATTTCCTCAAGTTGATAATAAACTTAGATACATAAAAATAAAATAATAAATACCTGTTCACGCGAAACGAAACAGTAGAATAATACACAAAAGTACTTCAGTTTTTCCAAAACCTGTTTTCAATGACGCCATCCTTTAAAAAATTCTCCGTTTATTTTTAAAATTCATTATTGAATATCGGTATTCTCTTTTCTGTTCAATTTTCGGGTGGTATTTTTCATGTCGGAAGGTCTTATTTGCTACTTCTTACTCCAGCATAATCACATTAAAAGATTAATTGTTTTCTATTGAAAATAATATTATAGTCCTTGTGATTTACTGTATAAGGATGGAAATTAATCGCAAATGGAATTTTTATATCCAATATGAGCGGTGTAGTTGGTATTTCTACGTTCCGCATTCCTGCTAATACTTTTTTTCTATTATGAGTTGGATAGAATGAATATTTGAAATTGGATTGAAAATACAGGACCCTTTAATTACATGGATAGACTTATTTTTATTCATCATCTTGCACTTCATGTGCTCTGCCTAAAATGTAGGGGATTTTAAATATTATTATTATTTTCCAGCATTTTAATTTCTGCAGCATTTTAACTTCCAAATTAGGCATAGAGCAATATATTTTGAATAGCGATCACTTACGTCTGCGTTTCTGTAACATCGTTTAGTATAATTTTAATTGTATTATTATCCTGGCCAAATGTTTTCATTACATTCTCCATAGTATTAACGTTATAGTTTTTTATACGCATTGCCTTCTCCAACCACGAATTATAGCTGACATCCTGGAACACCATACAAGTCTATGGACAAGTCATATGCTTGTCTGCAGGTGTCAAGTGTACATGTAAAAAAGTAAATTATTGCTGAATATATTGCCTGCTAAGGAAGTTTTTGAAAAAGTGCGTTACCGAGAAATTTCTTTTAACCATCCTAGCGTTTATGGTATATCATTCTAATGAGCCGAAAATACCTCTTTGTACTACTAGTTAGAACAATTCAGTAATAGAGGTTTCAGTAGTACATTGTTTCCCGTCATATTTCGGATAGTTTATTAATTATCGAGAATACTGAACTAACTTTTCATGTTTTTCGGCACCAGAGGCTAAAGTATAAGCCACTTCAACAACTAGTGTTTCTTTGCTGTCTTTGTATGCTTTGCTGTTTGCAAACCTGCAGCTGTTTTTTTTAAATCTTGTCCCGCACCGCTTGCAAAATTTGAGGTTCATTGCATAACTTTACCGCCCCCTTCCTTCATTCCCTTCCATTGTGCCGTCAAAACACCTCACGTCCCTCAGCCAGTTTCATTATCTTCATTTTCGTACGCCGTCATCTCACTTTCTTCCCTTAACCGAAGTTCCGCCTTGCGCCCTTAAGTGGTCGTAAAATTCTCACCACGTCACAACGTGAGGGAAGAAGTTCGTCAAAACAGAGAGTATTAGGAGATCAAATTTTTAAAAAATTCCAAATTCCTCATTTTGTATAAGACGCACGCCCCTGAAATCCCTCAAATGTATTAACTGCTTTTTTTATTCATTTTACTTAGTGGAATAACATACATAATACCTAGTTTTGCCCGTATAAAAAATAGCGACCATTAACTTAATCGCTTAATATGTCAACTTCATTTATTTAAATAAATCATAATGCGTGTTGTTGATACACAATGCGATTTAACGTGGACTGAGGAACAAAATGCCTTTTCTCTAAATGATGAATCTCCTGGTTTTTTACCATAAACAAAATAAAACGTGAAGGTTAGAAAAATTTGAGTACAATGAACTCTCCATTAGTTTCAATTGACAGGCTAAGGTAAAAGATGGTTAGCGTTTACTAGATGGAAACCACTAAAAAATACACAACACTGGACATTTTTCGGTTAAGATATAGGTACTCGTTTCCACCGAGTTTCTTTTATTGGATCTCCTGATTGTGAATATATTTTTTTACTAACAATAAATTTGAAGCTGAAGACAAAGTGACTTTTTAATGAATGGAAATGTTGCTTGTAAAGTATTTATTAAAAGTACGGACATCTTTCTTGCTGAAAAGTACTTAATTTACCTAACTAATGGATGAGAAAATTGTTCGTTAAACCTATAATCTAATATCAATCGAGCAATAAATTACTATTTCATAAATAGCTTATTGACTTAGCACTAGCATATGAGCGCTTAATCTTTTTGTTTTTATTAAACTAAGCCTAAATAGTTATCTCCTATTTTTATTTAGCTGAAACTCATCACTCCTCCTATTTCGATTTATTGTTTACTTTATCGACAATCCAGCCAAATTTTCAACTATTTTTAACACGTACGTGGACCTGGTACTCAGAAAATCAGCAATATATTTTAAAGGTAATTACTTCTAAAATATAAGGAACTCATTCAGTGGGAAAAGAGCTCAAATGATCGAGACAACAGGGTGTTATAAAGAGTTTTACATCATTATTTAGGTTTAAGTACCCACTCTTCGTTTGGCATGCATCAAGTGGGAATTATTCTATGAAATGTGGGTTGTGCTAGAGGAGGGAGATAGAGAAATTACTACAAGCTAGACGTCTTCAATAGTATTATCCTCTGGCCAACTTTGATATCAAACGTTCTAGTTTCTAATGGTTCGCAAAAAAAATTAAATTAAAAAATCTCTTTTCCGTTCTCTCTACTCCTTATCTAAGGTCCATATTACCGTAGTATAATAGTTTTTTTCTAAATATTTGAACGTCTTCTAAGTTATTTTTCCTTATGTTCTTAGGAGTCCTATTTATCTTTGAGAAAAATGTTTTCAGAAAATGTATTAGAAACCACGTCCTTGTGTGTGGATTTTTGTTTCCTTCTAGTAAAAAAATTATACTCAAACCCATGTGAATTTTATCTTGAGCATCAATATCTTTGGCAGTGGAATTTCGCTGAACTGATATCGTTAGTGAATGCATTCGCAAATGAGACGTAAGTGGGAAGCTCAAGTAGGGAGAGCTCTTACGCGAGAGTAAGCACGGATCTCATAGGAGCGAATCAGTGCGCAGGAATGGGTATCCCAAACGTGGCTGGCTCTTAGCCCTGCATGCGCTTTGAAAGTGCTCGGGAAGCAATCACATCCGGAGCCATTGCATCAGCGTTCTATATATCCTGGTCCAGCGACTCCTTTGCTCTCGAGTAGGCAGGCTCTTAGCCCTGCGTGGTCCTCCCATTCATGTGACTGAATTTTCTCAACCTGAGAAAAAAAATAATTTCCACCATCCAGCCTTCATCTCGGTCGTCACAACCTTTAGTCCCGCTATAACTTTCCTCCTCATATTTTTTTCCCTGTCCCCATTCCCTTCCAACCGTCGCATGAGGAGACTGTCTTTCCCGCGACCTCTCTTTCATGATTAAACCTCGACGTCCCCGACACCGTGCACAATATTATCAAGACCTCAATCTTATTCGTCCTGCGAGCAAGCCTGTCCCCTTCCTCCTCTCACCAGCCCCCTCTCCCAATTTCTCTGCGCTACCTGATCCTTCACACTCCACACTCCACTTCATCCCCCGAATTTCCTCCCTTCGTGTACGACGCGAAGAGGAGAGAGGAAAGGTCTCACATCCCAAGAGTTTTCTATCTCGAGATCCATGTTAATCATCCCGAGATTCATATTTTACCTTCAGGTTCCGGCAAATATTTGGGGGGGGGGCGGGTGTGAAGGGGTGTGTTTTTTTATTTTTTTTCTCCGTTGCCGCACCTCTTAAGGCTACAGAAATACGAAGAGATTCCTTTCACTCCGGGCGTGAAATTCAGCCCTCTTACCACACGAATAGCTTGTCCGCTTGTCGTCCGGATCCAACCCCATCGGCTAAGTGACCAGAGCATGTATATATCTGCATCTTATATATAAGAAGTCATAATTTGAATATGTCTGCTGAAGAAGGTGGTCCGGAATATTCTATTGTGTGTCTTAATTATTTGTAGATACTTTGTTTTTTTGTGCAACGGCTCTCTGCATGGCGGTTTACATTTTACCTCCAAGAGCTTTTCCACGATCATGTATAGAAGTATTCGTGGATACAAAGCATATATTCTAGTCTTCAGGAAATAACGCCATCGCATCACGCGAACTTCTCCTCGCGGCCTCCTCTCCGACTGTTTTGCTCTCCGTTGTCATTCGCCGACCTCCCGTATGGCGCCCTTTCCCTTTCTATCTTGATCTCCATTCCCGAGTATCTTCCCCTCCACCCACCGGTCACCTTAATTCAGTTTTTAAACGTTTTTTTTATTCAGGACACCCTCGGCCACCCCTCGGCTAAGAGGAAAAGAGTTGACGTTTTCCGCGACGGTCATTGAATTCCGATCCGTGTTCTTTCCGCGTCTCGCTCTTTTGTTTTAAGCGTCTTACAGTTTTTAGTCTCTGCGGGCTCTCCCCAAATTGTTTCCCAAAGTTTTTTTTGTAGCCAGTTCTTTACGGATGGGTGTAGGTTTCCTTTTAATATGCATTGGAATGTCTTCTTTTTATTCTGTATTAAGGAGTGGCTTAATTAACGCGAAATGGAATTTCACCGAAAGAGCTCCCTTTTTTCCTGCCCCTTTTTTTAAGTATCGAAATTCTATCCTTTTATTTTTACCGCAAAAGCAGAATTAAACTTAATCAGTGGTGGAGGGATAATAAAGTTATCTCCACCCTTTCATAGAAATCTTTACAATTAAATATCATCCCCTTTAAAGTTTAAATGTGATCATCTGTTCATTTACGTCTCATGTTATGTTATTCTTTTGCCCTACTTTTTACATACGTTTATCTGATTTACCGCATCTTCCAAGTTCGTCACCATAACATATTACTTCGCTTCCATTTTCTTAAGTGTATAATGAAACTCTCCGTAATCTAAGCTGTGAAGCGAGCTACGGAAGCGAGAAAAACACGTCCGTGAAATTGCCCTGCTCTTAGTAAGATGAGTAAAGGGATCGCATTTCTAAAATTCTGTCAGAGAGGGTAAAGTAGCCTGCCTGTTCTTGTCAGGAACACAAAAGTCATGCCTCAAGAACGCGCATCATGCTTAAATATTTCCCCATTCTCTGTATAATTGTATCTCAGTTGGTGCTGAGAAAATTGACCGAGTGATAATGTACCGTGCTAAAATTAGTTAGAAGCTCAAATTTACGTCAGTATGACTCAAATTCTGTTCACTAATACTAATATGCTTAAGTTATTTTTGGGGTGTATCCCTTGTTTGTTTCTTTTAAAGTTTTAACTCTGTATGCGGTCAAATATTCATTACGGTTTTAAGGTTGACTGTTATTTTGGGTAAACTAGGCACGCAAGTGCGGCTTAAGAACTATATAACGCCCCATTCAGACGATTCATTTCGGTTAAAGGAACTGGTTTTACTTAGAAACTCAATATGATATGAAATTTAGTTCGAGCAGGCATCAGATCTGAATGAGTACATTGGAATCAGAAATGAACATTTTGAGGTCTTAGTTAATAATACACTTTGTTCCCTTTTTTTCAATCACTAAGCTGCAGTCAGTAACTACGGAATAAATCCTTCTCTTGATCAATAAAAACTCTCTTGCTAAATTTAATATAACATTGAGTTATCTCTAGAAGATCATTTCCCTTAAACCAATTAGCCATAAACCCTTAGCTTCTCATCCCATCTTTATAGCATTAAATTTCAGTTTTTACATTTTATAACTTCATTTACTTATTTTGAAGCTCCTTACCTGTCCTTCTTCTAATACTTGGCACTATTTGATTCTGTAGTAATCCTGCACTAGGCATTATATCTCTCTATATATATATATATATATAATTAAACTTTTCTAAGAGATTTAGCACACCAGAATTCACTATAATTCATACTATCGAGCTCTAAAATACAATATTAGATGTTCCTCTTCTTACGACTGAGCACAAAATGGATGTGGGACATTTTTCACGGCTAATATCGGTGCGTCCTAATTCCAAGTGTTGCAGACTCCAAATCGCGTGCACGTGCGTTGGATTTCGCGCTCTTAGTCCCTTTGGTGGGTATGCATGTACATGCTAACGAGTGACGCTCGGAATTAATGAACGCCATACTCGAAATGGTGGGAAGGAACAAAAGAAAATGTAAGCCCCTGGAGATGGCGGCGGCGGCGGAGAATTTTCGGACTTTCCCTTGATTCTCTCCGGCGGTGGGTGGGGGAGCCGCCGAGAAGGCGGATGAAGGGGAGCACTTGTCATGAGATAAGGCGAAGGGGGTGGGGGGAGGAGATAATGAAGAGCATGGGGGACGGGATGGGGGACGCGAAGATTGTTCCGGGCACAATTGAACAACGCAATGAAATGGAGCAAATAGATGAGACGAGGTGGGTTAAAATGGAGGATGTTTATGCTCCGTGAGTCGGAACTATGAATTGTTTTGCGGATTCGGATGAGGTCCATTTTCCCACCCGGCCCGGGTCGCAGTCGCAGGCAGTCGGTTTGACTGAGGAACGTCGGAGGTGCAAAAAGGAAAAGCTTTCGTCGCAGCATTTAACCTCGGGGCGGCAGTCGACTTGTTTAGGCGGGCCGTTGAATTTACTGTGGTAGCTTGAACCGTAAGACTAATTTATCCTCGCGATAATGGGGTTATTACGAATTTCCATGTGCAGAGCAATCAAGGTGCACGTATGGCGACCACAAATGAGGTCATAAACACTGGATTTAGCCTCTAGGAGCAGACAAGGGTGAATTGACATAATGATGGAAATAAAACTGAATAGGTAAAAAGAATATATTAGTATTATATTTACCAATCGGCTTGTTTATTGGAGTAAAATAGAGGTATGGCCGACGAACTGGACGGGAGAGAGCACTCACTCATTGATATTGAGAACATCCTCTCTTCGCATCAAGGGACGAAGAAACTTGCTTTCAGTGCAATTCATTTTAAGCATCTGTGTGTGTATGTAATTTGTACGATGATAGGGAAGTGTAATTAATTGGAAGTTGACTCATTTCTTTCCAACCTTTTATCTCTTTTACCTCTTAGGGAGCCCAAGCAGTCCAGGGGGTCCCGCCCCCCTGCCCCCGGGGTCCGCCGCCCTTCGGTCCTCGGCGTCCCCGAAGACCGGTAGATTCCCGGAACCAGGGCCGCCGGCTCAAGGGAGGATGTCAGTGCCCCTGTTGCCGCCTCCGCCCCCGCCGCCGCAGATGGGCGTCGAAAGGCCCTACTTCGACGACGTCTCGCCCCGCAACGTGACGGCGATCGTCGGCCAGTCGGCGATCCTCAACTGCAGGGTGAAGCACCTTGGAGACCGAACGGTGAGTTTGAATTGCGATCGATGGCTAGGCGAGCGAGATCTGTGCACGCGGCTTGTGAGGGCATTACCTACTCTTTGCAATCAAAACATATATATATAATCATGTTACTTCTTCCGTTTAGAAAGAACGTTTGCATGAGAATTTAAGTAAAATAAATTCTGGTATGCACGTGAAAATTTGTTTTTAAAGGTAAACTTTATTTAACATCTCTATAGATTTGTGAATAAATGAATACCCTTAATGTACTAGTATATTTGTCCGTGGGTGCATTCGGTGAAATCTGAAATGCTTTCTCATCTCCAGCTTCTAGCCCAGAAGGTTTGCTAAAGAATTGGCATTTTCCTGCCATTGATTCAGAGTCTAAAGTTTTCCGCCGGACAGGTTATAAATGCTCCCCCACAGTTCTTTCTCTTGTGTCCTCCTCTTAACATCTACAAATCCCTTACGCTTCACCGCGAACATATATTTCCATAATTTTCGTCTACTAACACTGCTTATGTATTTCAAGATCTAATCCTAAGTTTTATTAATGTTTCTGACGTAATTCTACCTGCATGCTTGCCTCCGGAGGTCCGATTGGGAAACTTATAGCGCGATGGAGTTGAATGAAAATTGAAAGTATAAAATCGTTGATTGTCTAAAAAAAAACTAAGTAAAATAGTAATATGTGGAATATTAAAAAAATAAGTATTTAAGGAGAAATCATAAACATACAGTTCCTTTAAGATATTTTCAAGCCATTCCAATTAGCCGTTTAGTCGTGGGCCTTGGGTATAACCGAGGAAATTCCCTCTTTAACTCTCCATCTTGATGCAGCGAACACCGCGAAGGTGGAATTCTGTCTTGCTATGTAAGTACACCACGAACGGAAGGGGATTTTTATCGCTTCAGTCGTGGGTTCGGACACACTTTCCCTTCACATGGAATTTAATCGGTCTGCCCGACTTAAATAAGAGCCTTTCCTTATAGGATGAAGCTTTTTCCTGAAAATTGAGTTTTGCCGTCGCATTCTTACTCTGCTTAGGCGTGGCAATTAACTTCGGCGTCGCCAGAGTGCAGCAACTTCGGCGTAAAGAATTTATGAGAACACCCTTTGCAGAGAATATTGCATCGTGTACTAGTAAATCATGTTGCATCTTCCGTTTAGAACGAACGATTGCATGAGAATTTAAGTGAAATAAATTCTGGTATGTATGTGAAAATTATACTTTATTTGACACCTCTATGGTTCTGTGGATTAATCTATCAGTAGTCATTTTCATCTTCGCTTTACACTGGTTCAACCATGTTCATTTCTCAATCGAGGAGTTTGGGATTTCATTAAATTTACAATTTTTTGAGTATACCCACGCGAAATTTTATTTTTTTAATATTCAATTTATAGCTGGAGAGTTTGGTTTTTCATTCGTTTTGGGTCCGTTACCAATAATTTTAATATTGCAATCGTGAAAAAATTTCGTAACGAATTTCAGGGTGAATTTGTTTTGTATTGATATCTGTTAAACTTCTAATTGAGCAGCATTCCTATCACAAAATTTACAACACCCACATTTGTAAACTTATCATTTACAGTAGATATATATATAAATGGTTAAATTAATTTCTCTGTGCGTTTAAAAATTATCGCCGTACTGCGGTGTGCTATCTCCTTACAAATGTATTGTTACTGCATATGTTTTTATATTCGCAGGCCATGGGACTATATTTGATTGGTTTTAATGTTTAAATTCAATTCAACGACAGATCTAAGAAATGCGTACAAAATCGTTTTAGCTCGTGCCAACACTTTTCCCTGACAATTGCCTTGCGAAATGCGAAAAGCGAAAGCTGCTTTGAGTTGCCTCAAATGGAATCAGAAAATTAGCCCGCCAACGGTATTCGTATATAAAACAAAACGATTAACTCTGGAGTTATTCTCCGGAAACGGCGAGTCTTCCTCGTTATGTCGAGCTGCCGATAATTTTGTACTTGGGATCAACTTGCTATGGAAAATTAAGACCGATCCGTCCCCCTAGAGCAATTACAATCAGCAGAGATGATATAGGCCATATGAGAACTATTGTCTGTGAAAAAATGCTCATGTTTGCGAAAATCTTTTTATTCTTATCGGGATTAATTTTCTGAGAAATGTTTTATTGCTCTGTATTTTAGAATTGACGCATGTTCTTCATATCCTCACCAAATAATTTTTATTGATTATGGGAACCATCAGTTTTTCAGACCCGTAATTATTTTTATTCTTTACAAAACTTATGTTGCGTTCTACGTTTATGACTATCTGCAGAAAACCAAGCAAGTGGAAGATACTGACTAATGTGATATTTATTTTTTTCTAATTTATATAAGTTTTCTGGTCATCATTAATCACTTTAAAAAAATGAATATCGGGATAAAAAAACTAAATGATTGAGTGCAATTTTCCACAAATATATATTTCAAGCAAGACCTAGGTTTCTATGTGATACCTACGTTATTATCAGGCCAAGAAACGTAGATACAAGTCCACTTACATGGGTGCATAGTTTAGGGAGAGGAGAAGTTACTTATAAAGGGTGATGGTCGACAATTCTTAGTTCCTTCTGTCTCCCCTCTCCCTAAACCACGTACTTATATAGACACACTTGTACCTACCGTTTGTCAATTGATGATAATGTTAACCAAAGTCTTGAGTTAAAGTTTCATTCGTGGAAAATTTCGCTCATTCGCTCGCTATGTACAATGTTTGATTTGCACTCCGTGTTGCCAGGATCTTCGGAATTAACTTCTTAGGAATATTTAAAACTGATCCTTAAGTGGATTTTGGTGTGGCAGTCCAGTGAGTAGAGCACTGGGCTGCTGACTGAAGGGTCCGGGTTAGATTCCATGTGAATTCTCTTGGCATACTCAGCTTCACCAAGCTGTGTTATTTTTCGGGCAACAGGTCATCCATAATGGTTTCAATTTCGCCCGAATAAAGACGTTTACCTATCTTGGGAAATGACCGGAGGTACAGGAAAAGGAGCCTTGATGTGTGAATTTCATACGCCGTTGGACTTAGTATTAGGCGAGCTCCACCCTAACCTATTAAACTGACCTTCAGGGTCAGGGGTTGGTTGGGGTTGGTTCCTACGTGAATATTGGGCCAGCTGCATCATGGTAATGTTGATATTTGGTTTAATCATCAGAAGGACCTGATTTGGTGTCATGCCAAAACTCTCAATTTTTTCCGTTGATTCATAAATTCGTTTAACATATACACTAAAGAATTTTATTTCAACGTTTCAAGAATAATATTAGTAATAAGCAGTTCAATGCTTGAACTTTTTCGTAAAAAACTCAGTGTTGAATATTGCCGATAGTGTTGCCTCGCAGGAGTTCCAAAATGAGCCCCATTGATTTTATATTTAGTGTTTTAAATCATCTCCTCTCGTTGTGATTTTGACATAATTCAGATGGCCGAATTAAGATGTTTGCGTTTTTTACGTGCTGCAAGTTTTATATCTAATTTTATATTTGAACTTAATTTTAATGCAAAGGAAAATTTCCGTCATTGAAATAGTCCATCTGAATGACACATTATTAGTAATCACCTGGAATACGTTTTATATGCGAAGCCTAAGTAGAAACTTGAAGCAGGTATTTTATCAGAGAGAAGAGGTTCCTAAGGCACGAGGGGCATTTTGATGGGGGTCCCAAAACTGCATGGGTAAATCACGTGGCCGTGGCTACGTAACTGACGAGGTAATGGGAATAATTAATGAAATAATTTAGTACTTATTTTATTTTTAATGATAATAAGAGAATGAGTTTTTTTCACCCATCAATTTTCAACAGTGAAAAGAATTTACGTTAGTTTTCCCAGCTAATGGGCGTAACTCACTACGTATCATAGCCTCTCTGTGGGATTTCTGAGTAATCTGTGGCAATCAATGATGCATAGGTTTACATATTCGGTTTCTATGCGGCCAATATAAGGAAATTTTAATATAATTGGGTTTTTGTGTACTCAGTGAATTACCCAGATTGGAACTCTCCGCTTCTTCCATTTTATCAGAAGAGAATCAGCGGGGAAATGGAAACAAGGATTTTAGCCAAAAAAAAGGGAGGGAACATCCCAATCCACGTGAGTACTTCCACTTCGATTGGAAACTCGACCAATTGTCTCACCACTTTTATCTCCTGTTTCCATTCTAAAAATTCACAATTTTTTTGCGACTTTTGCTTTCGAAAAAAAACCCTTTTTCTTACTTTACTCATTCATCATAAATTAAGCCGCCATCGATGCTTTTGGTGCAGAATGCGCGCTCCAGGAACTAAATAGTGGAACTCGGAGCGTGGTATTCATGCGATTTCCTTATAGTAAAGGATCAATGGTGGAAACGCAGCCTTTTGAGATCACTAGTTCTTTAAAATCGATAGTAATCACGAGGAAGAAGTAGACGTTATGATGAGGCTGTTACAAGTAGTAAAACTCCAGAGTTTAGACTTATGATAACAATGGAACTTGCCGTTGCTTCCATTCCTTTCCGCTGCGTGAGTCGCTACTTATTTTCTTCCCAATTTATTAATCCTTTTCAGCAGTACGACCGATAACTCATATCTGGTTCTCATCTTCTCAACACCATTTAAACTATTATATGCGAGTACTTCCCGTTTTTCCTTTCTCGATGTCGAATAAGATCAGAATATGAATAAGTACTGGAGTCGTTCCTATACTTTCTGAATGCACTAGTTGAGCAATGAGGGCAGCGAACAGGCGATAACAATTAACTTCGATTTTTTTGTGTAATTTGTGGATAAGATTTGTGGAATATATTCA